>JAPYZE010002831.1:0-14841 GCA_030522805.1 Leptomastidea abnormis | reverse complement strand
AAAAAAAATAGACAGAGAGAAGTAAGAACGAGAAAAGCATAACGAAAGAGACCGAGATGTTACCCAAAAAAAAAAAAAAAAAAAAAAAAAAAGAAAAAAAAAAAAAAAGATGAGAAGGGAAGAATAAGAGAGAAAGAAAGCATGAGAAGAAGAAGAAGAAGAAGAAGAAGAGCAGAAAGAGCTCAACCCTCGTTACGGAAGCAAATCGTGGGTGGAGGTGGGGAGGCTGGGTCGTTATCACTGGCTCATATCGTCGCGTAACACACAACCTGCATATTCCCGCGCGTCGTATCCAATATATGTCGTCGTGGTATAGGTACCTACTCTCTAAAAATCCAGCCAAACCCATATTTTTCTTGATTCATGGTAATCCGCGTGTATATGCCCCCAAATGTATATAACATATACCGGTGCTATACATATATACGCGCATATGCCGTATCGATAAATATTTTACGGAGCTGCAGCATCTATGTATATAATATAAGCAGCTACCTACATACCACCCTCCACGTTTCTTTTTCTTTTACTTATTTCCATTTATCCGTCCATCTCGCACCCTCTCTCTCTTTTTCTCACATTTTTACGCGCTCATAGAAAACTGTATTATATATATAAACGTATATAAGAGGGGGAAAAAGAGACGAGAGTCGAAGACTTTAGTAAGGGGAAAAGAAAAGTGTGTAGGCGCAGTACTTCTTTTTTTTTTGTTTCTATTACACCGCGATTGTTTATTGACGAAGTGGACTCTGCAACTCGGGACATCTATTACTTTGCTGCTCGCCGCCACCGCCTACGGCTCGTTTCGCATGAAGAAACACATACATATATTGGTGGGGATCAATATATAGGTATACACGCTATTGCAGGAGTAGCTGTCGTGACCGAACGGCATAAAAAGGGACAGTATTGGAGGGTGTGCATGTGTGTGTCTGTGTGTGCATTGCTGAGGAAGGAGACACTCGCGAAGCAGAGAGAGAGAGATACACTTGCGTCCCAAGCGTACAATGGTCAGGGGCCATAGATCACACAATATCAGTTGTCAGGGAATGGTCAGGACGGATCGCCTCTCCAATTCTTTTTCTCGCTTGTTCTTTTCCTATACTACTCTTTCCTCGAGCTACCTACACGTTATACTTTTTATACTTGATTTTTATTTCTAAAATTTTTTTATTATATTTCTTTGTTGTATGTAATAATTTAAAAAATAATTTAGAATGAAGTAAATGATGATTAATTTTAAATATATTTCTTGTATAAATCAGTGTTTTTTGATAAATTTTAGCAAAAATATTGTTTCTAACACTCCATACACATAACACCAATAACAATACATCGACCAATTTTTGTTCAAAGACCCCACGTGTATTCTTAGACATAAACTATGAAGAAAAGTCCAAGCCCCAGTTGACCATACACGTCCACGCAGTATCCCCAATATAGTGAAGTGCGAGTGATGAGCCCCGAGAGACATTTTCGACCGGGTGTGCCTATCCATGCAAAAACGCGCGCATAGCATATAGCGCCAAGAGCCATACGAGTAAAACGAGAAAAGAGAAGCAAGTAAAAGCAAGCGTCCGAGTGTATGTAGTGCTTGGCTCGCGCCTCTTTTTTCCGTTTACGGCTACGCGGGATACATAAAAAGGAATATGTAACGAGCCGCGATAATTCAGAGTCTCCTTCTTTTACCCGAAATTTCTTCTTTCACCATATCCCATATCCACCCCCTGCTTACCACGTATACAAACCCACTCTCTCTCTCACTCCATTCCACACTTTCCTATTTTTGCCTGCTTTTCGTGACTTCTTTTTTACTGCCGATGGCAAAAGGGATCCAAGCGAATGAGAAAGAGAGAGAAGAGAGAGAGGAGTGGAGTGAGGGAAGTATGTTGTACCGCGAGATGCTATAAACACGTCGTCGTCGTCGTCGTGGACGAGAGAGAAAGAGAAAAGGGGATGTGGATATGTTGGAAACCGTTTGACAGCAGTGGTCCCCTGAAGTGTGGCATGGAAATTCGCATGTATTTTCCCCGCCTGTACAGACCGAGGACAGGCACACGGAATGGATTTTCTATATCGATGGAAAGGGATTTCCTATACCTACACACCAATTCTCGGTCTCGCGAGGATGTGCTGAATACTTGGATGCTTGACTTATTTATGTGATTGACCCGCGGACTTTTCGACGAAACAAGACTTACTGACGATGTTGAAAATTGAAAGAAGACATAGTTCGGAATGCTACGTGAAATTTGAAAAAAAAAATTGTTTCTTTGTAAATTGGTTTTTTGTCTTTAACAATGGTATTGAATGATGCAATAATCAGTTGAGAAATGATTTTTTTTCTAAATTTTATTTTGAATATTAAATATATGAAAAATTTAGAAATATTTTAAAATTATGTTTTAAAATTTTTAAAAGAATAGAAATATATTCAACAAACTAAATTTTGACATAATATTTTGAAATTTATCAAAATGCACACTATAATAATAAAATTAAAAAATTTTCCTCGATAATTTTCCTTATTCTACCGTACACATTCTATATCGCGGTTTACCAAGATAACTTAAAGTCTAAGTCACGAAAAAACATTAAAAAAAAAGAAAAAAAAAGAAGAATGTAGCGCATCTATTGTAACGGGAAAACACACACATATTGTCAAACACTAAAAAGCACTTGTCGACATCCGTGGCATTGAAATTTGAAATTTTTTGTTGTATATTTGTATTTGTATATATGTATGGGAAAGGCTCTTTTATATTTCTCTTGTCATATGTATAAAAATTCACCTGCCATGGCTTTCAAGCACCAAGACAGCTCATATGCGGGTACGACGACTAAGTCGACGACGACATTCGTATGTCGTACAAGACTAACCTTTTTCACTTAACGGAGCTTTAGCGACAAGTGCAAGAGGATATTATGCTCAAGCTTTCATCCACCGGATGAAATAAAAATAATTTATTTGTTGAATTAGCAGAGCTTTTAAAATTTTTCATCTGCTTATTTTTTAATAAATAATCAAAACGTATTCTTAGTTTTTTTGAAAAAAAAAAATAATAATAATAATGTTAATTTTATTAAAAATGGAGACAAATATATAAAAGACAGCCTTCAGACCCGTAACGTTAGCAAAAACGAAACCTCGCTAAAAGGCATGATAATAGTGCAAAGACCATAGCAAAGTCAAGAGACATTAGCTGCAGGCGCACACTCAGCTCGTAAAAAGAAAACAGTGGAAAAACGAGTCGTGCGTACGCGCGCGCAAAACCCAAGCAGAAGAGAGAGGGGGAGGGGAGGGGGGGAATAGTTGTAGGTAGTAGTAGTAGTAGTAGTAGTAGTAGTAGTAGTGTAGCTTTATCGCGCTACATCTCAGTGTAATGGCGAGTCCGAGTGCTGATAATCACATGTGCGTGGCTGCACGTCCTCGACGTATAGCAGCAAGCCGATGTCCTCCCGCAGGTAATATAATAGCGTTTACAGCCAACTGGAGCGCGCTATGTTGGGCTTGATTAAGTATTCGAAATCCGTCATCGTAAGAAGGCGAATGAGTATAGAGAGAGAAAAAGAATGAAGCGCGAGATATATCACGCTCTTGATCGAATTATATTCTTGTCGTTGCTGCTGTAGTCGCTGTCACTGATGCTTATGTTATTACTACTAGTACTACCGTAATCTCGTGTCTTTGTTTTGCGCTAATCTTGCGACTCCTTGGAAAAAGATGGTATAGCTTCTATAGACATATATGTGTAAAAGCATAGCGTGTGATTTTTCCTCTACATTTACGCGTGCCTTGCATATTTTTGTCTCAAGAATTTATTGTGACTCCGAGAAAATATTGTACTTTCTTAAAACGAATTTTCAATTACTAACACGTCCGTTAGATATTCCAACACCTCTTGATTTTTAAATCTATTCAATCTACTTGTTGACTTTTATTCTCACGTCTAAATCAATATCGTTGTGACATTATTATAATAACAAAAAAAAAATAATCATAATGCAAGATAATTGAATAAATATAATTTTTAAATTCGTTTGTAATTCGTAAAAAAAAGATTTTGCGACCGCGACAAGTGTCCAGAAGCCGCGAAAAGCAAGCAGTGCGACAAAACATTTCAGCGGTGTGGCGCTTCTTGAAGAAGTGGTAAAATGAAAAATTCAAATCTCACTTCTGTTTACCGTGAACGACGACATTTCCCTCGTCCTGTGGACTTTCGAGGGGAGTTGGCTCGATGGTATAAGGAGCAAACAGGAGCCAAGGGAACGACTGTCTTGAAAACTGTGCTGTATGGGACGAGGAGTCATCCCTTTAATATTTCAGGAAAAAGCCACTATCTGTCCTTCAAGTCTATGGGTCGTTGCTGACGCGCGTCTACTGTCTACATATATATATGCGAAAACCCCCCACTGAATATGTTTTTTCTTTTCTTTTCTCTTGGTTACTCTTTTTCTCTTTGACTTGCAATTGGCTTTATTGAAATAGATTTTCTCTCTTCCCTGCTGTCTTTGATATATAGCGGTTTGCCGCGAGTTATCGTGTTATCCTTCGAGCTATAATGTCCCTTTTTTGTGTATGTCTCTTTTTATATACATTTATACAAAAAAAAAATCTATAACAGATTAAATACAAGATTAATGCATAATACAAATTTATTTATTAATATACATACAGCAATGAATTAATAAAAATAATAAAATTATAACAGCAATAAATATACTGTAAATAAAAATAAAAATCAAGCTTAAAATAAAGTGGTCCAATAAAAAAGAAATATCATTTCATAGCAGCGCATCGATTGAAAGTGGTACATATACAGGCAGACTTGCAGCTAAAAAATTGATAAAAAGCAAGCTTCAGTCACGCGTACGAGTACAGCAAGTCTCGATTCCGATATTATCGTCCCATCGCGTTTCATCCCATAACATCGCGAGTGGCCTCTCGAGTGCTTTGCTAAAAAAAAAGCGAAATACCGCGCATAAAAAGGATAGACGAACCAGTGATAGAGGGGTGTAGGTTGGAGGTGAAGGCAGCTTTTCAATCCCGCATCGAGCACATATAGCATCAGGGACAGCAGCAGCAGCGTATATGATCGGGCTATATGCGCGTTGGCTTCGTGAATTTTGCAGGTTTAGCCGATATAGTGTGTGGCACACACGTTGCTCCCTCAATATTTAACGTAACATCGCTGAGCCGCAATATGCCGCGCCGCTTGTGCTATACGAATAAGAGAGAGAGAGAGAGAGAGAAAGTGATGCTGCCGAGCCCTTGATACATAACCGGCCGCGAGAGAGTGAGAGAGAGAGCTATATTGATAGAGCGCTTGCCGCGCTGCATTATTGACGAGGCTGCTCTGCGTCGGTGCGCCATATTTATGGCTGGAAAGGCCTGGTCCATCCGCCACTACCACCCACACATCCAGACCCATCATCCAGTCCCCCCCCCCTCGATCATTTTCTGTATGAGCGCGCTGCGCGAACGAGGCAGCGCTTTAATTTGTTTCCGATTTATGGACGGAAGCCCGGCTGCTGCTACCCTGGACTTTGCTCCTGCTTGTTTGCGTTCACGTTTATTCGCGCCTCATAGGTGCCTTTTTTTACTTTTTTTTTTCACTTTTTTACTTTTTTAATGCATTTTTGCCTTTTTGGAAGTAACCGTTTTGAGTTTTTAACGAGCTGCTGTGTGCGTGGTATTGGAATTTTTAAAGGGTTGATATATAAGTGGACTTTTATGTGGCTTCTTTTTTTTTATCTTTTTTTATCCTCTAGTTTGTTGACAAATAGTTTTATTTGACGTAAATAGAGAATTTATTTTTTAATAATAATAATAATAATAATAATAATAAAAATGTATCTTGTATGATAAATATATTTATAATAAATAAAATTGAAAATAATAAATTTTATAAAAATTTTTCCAGGAAAAGTATTAAAGGATTTTTAGTGCTAGACACCCCTCGTTCTACAGTAAAGCTGATTTTTATGTTCAGATATATTGAAAGGCTTCTATGAGACACGTAAGATATGTGAGAGAAAAAAGAAGAGCATATGTGAGAAGGGGAATAAATCCCAAGCAGTGAAGGGTGAGTGCGTTTTATTTTTTTTTTAAATCTTGATAACTTGTACTTGATTCTATGTAAAAAGTTTTTATATTTATTATTGCACTCTTAAAGTGTTTAAAAATAATCACTTTAATAAATAATCTAAATAAAATAACAAAACATTAACTTGTTGAAAAAAATCTAATGTAATCGTATGAATTTCTGAAAGTAAAATCATGTATTTTGCGGTACTCCGAGGACCAGCGAAATGTCGTATTGCGATCTGTCTATATGTAGAGGCATATTCACCAAAATATTCACCATATGGAAAAAGCTAGCATAACTGTCTCGAATTTTTTGCTAGCTTTCTCACTTTTTATTTTATTTTTTTAATAATAAACTACCTATCAAGTTATTTCCTGATTAATTTTGTAATTTTAACCATTATAAAATAAATGTTAAAGTGGTAATTTTAAATGGACTAATTAAAGTTACAAGAAATTCGCAAAGAAATATTCATAATATAAACAATCCATTTTACATTATTTCATTTGCATTAAAGGAAATTAATTTCACTACTATTTTTATACGAATTGGTAATGATATCTTCAAGGTGTTTATAATTTCAACTTTGTTATGATGTAAAAAAATTACAAAACGATGAAATAAATTTAGAATACAACGTCAAGACGTCATAGATTAATCAAATATTTTGTACATATTTTTTTTATGCACCTGTATTTTACAAAGCTAATAAAAAATAATTCAATTGTGACGCAAGAAAACAGTCAGGCACGTGTACGCAAATAATCGATGTTTTTAGTTATTATGGCGTATATTTGGTTTCAAGTGAAAAAAATAGTATACCTCCCACTTCCAGGAAGTTAAATTTCCTGGTAGAGCTTGCGTCATAAACACTTTTGGGTCGTAATACACTATTATTCGATTCCAATATTTTTTTTATTTACATTTACTTTGTGGTCTTAAGAATGACGTTTATTTTTTATTTTTCGCGTCTTGAGACGTAACATAAGATAAAACTTGACTATTTTTAAATGCTTATTAGTAAGTTAAATTCATCGTTTAAAAAATATAGATGAAAGTGGGGTTTATTCTAGAGTATTTTTCAACCAATCAAAAAGCAAAACAATACGTAGCTTAACTTCCGGGTCAAACCAGCCAATCATACGCGCACAAATTACAAAAAATAATTACAAATTCGAGAACAATCAGGGATCGAATCAGCGACTAACGTGGAAATAGAATAACGATATAAAAGCTACTGCCGGGATGCAGTAAATTCAAATCGAAGTTTTAGTGAAAATATTCATTAGACACGAGACCAATTTCAATTGGTAATAAGACCCATCTTTCTCCAGACAACTATAATTAATAGGTATGTAAAAAATTTAACATCAATATTTAATCTACAATTAATGAGTCAAATAAGTTCAATTTAATTTTTTTTTAGAAACAATATGCTGTTCAAATACATTTTATTTCTCGTATTGATTTTTACAACAATGGCTATTGCAAATGCACAGGATGTAAGTATTCAAATTTTATAATATATTGAAATCTACTACAAAAACTGAACCACTTTAAAATCTGACATAAAGACCATTACATTCTGAATTTTCCTTTCAATCTCATTAATTTCATTTATTGTTCTGTTGATAATTAATTCGATAATATTATTTTGTCGATAAAAATTACTTAAATTTGTCATATTTTAATGCGAACATATTTGATTAACGTGTATTTGTCGTTACGTAATTTCATAGTCGATTCTTACAAGCAAAAAAACATAATTTTAATAAACAAACACATTAATATTTCTACAAAACATCCAATATATTTAAATTTTCAGTGTTCAGTCAATGAGGATTGCCCTCCCAATAAACCAATTTGCGACGAACACATAGGAGAATGCTTTAGTAAGTAACAATTATATATTTATGTATATTATTAGAATTTTCTCCATGAACGGTTCATAATTACAGCTTTACGCTAAATTAAGAACCGTTTACAAAGAAAGTTTATTATACCAATGTGCGAATTTATTTGTTACAAAAATTTTGTCTTTCAGGTTATACCAGAAAATAAGGTATTTCAAAAATGTTTAATTACCAAGAAATTAGAAAATACCAAAGTTCAAAATAATCAAGTTGTTTAAATCAATTTCAAAGTCAATTCGACCTTTTAAAAAATTACAAACTTTCCTGCTTTTGAGACGAAATGAGATATTATAGCTATAATACCTGTAAAAATTGTATTTTAAGTTTACATCCTTTTCCAAAATTTCAAATTCCATACTCTTTAAGTTGATTATCAAGACGTTTAATGAAAATTGTAAATTTCAAAATTATACTACTGTATAATTTATAGTCAATGTAAAAATTTTGTATTAAAATAACAAAAATAAATTGCTTTGCAAATATAATTTTCGTATGTGAGTATTAACTACAATCATATTCCTTGAGCACATCCATATCATACTCACTTGTTTAGCTAAGAATTTTCTTTGCCTTTTACTTATTCTATGTTATTCTCAGCTTCAAAGGATAAATTATTCACCAAAAAAAAAACAGTGGCAGCAGCAACCAAACAATAAAAAAAATAACAAAACATTAGCTAGTTAAAAAAAATCTAATGTAATCGTATCAATTTCTGAAAGTAAAATCATGTATTTTGCGGTACTCCGAGGACCAGCGAAATGTCGTATTGCAATCTGTCTATGTGTCGAGGCATATTCACCATATGGGAAAAGCCAGCATAACTGTCTCGAATTTTTTGCTAGCTTTCTCTTTTTTTATTTTATTTTTTTTTCTTCAAACCTCAAGTAAGGCATAAAAGAATACATCCATCAAATCCATCGATAATAGCTGTCACCTGAACTATTTTGACGCGTACAAGTATATCTACTTTATACTTTTTCTTTTTTTAAAGATATTTTTTGTCTGTTAGACAATCTATTGTATTTTATAAAAAAAAAGAGCTTTTGTATTTTCAATCATTGAATCTTATAAAAAATTTGACTAACAACGTGATTATGTCACGGAGACAATATATCCTATGAATAATAGAAGTAAAGTCGATAATAATAAAAGCAAAAGGGGAGCCACATACATTCATTGAACAAAATTTGATTTTAGCGAACCCTACACACTATTCAATCTCCCCCCTTCACATTGAAATGTGTCATTCGAATAATATCATCCCAAATTTCTTAAAGAAATTTTTTATTCTCTAATACCAAAAAATTCATGTCATTTCTTCAACAAAAAACATTACCTTCAAATAAACTTACTTAAAATAAAAAAAAAATATCAGTCTCTGGTTAAATTTAGCAAGACAAAACTAAAAAGAGTAAAAAGGCTACCCTTTAAAAAATCAACCACCAGGATCTTGTTTAGTACAATCAGGCCTGCTCGAATTAACATCAAAGTCAAGTGAGCCAGAACGACAGTGGGGGTTTGCTTGCAACATACGCTACATCTCGGCGATTACACGAAGCAACGCCAGCTCCCTTTCCCTTCTTCACTCGCGGGTGTCCTCGGGCGTAGAATAACCGAGCGCGGGTCCACGCGGGCGTGACGTAGTCGCGTCGGCTAATTCCGGGAGCGCCGGGGAATTCATTAACTAAGTGTCGCCCGCGTGTGGCTCTCTCTCACACACATACACACAGTATCTACCTCGAGCTTGCAGGTTGAACGTGTAGTATGTTTAGGAGCGCGAGGCACAAGCATCTCTCGCGGCCTGACACCCTAATGGCCACGCTTACCAGGGCGAGATGGACGAACGGGTCATTTCGCGAGGACACTTATAAATGACATACACACAGAGAGAGCGAGCTTGGGTTTGCTATAACCGGCGTATGCTCAACCCGACACGAGGATGAATGAGGGGTTGGGGGCTATGCCACTATACCCTCAGCCCCAAAGCTGTAGTCGAGGAGGAAAGAAAGGCCCTCTGAGGCTAATGGGAAGAGTAGGGGATGTTACTCTCTTTTGCATGGCTTGGCGTACCCGAGGACGGCGCGGTTTTAGATATCCATGCACTACCACTACCATCACCACCACCAAGTGTATTACCACTACCACTGCCACCTCGGATACGCGCACACTTTCATGCTTTGCGTTTCCAGCCCTTGGCTATACTGCTGCATACTGCTGCTACCACCGGCGCCGGTAATGACTTCGGTTTATTAATGACCGGTCAGCCAAGTGGCTTGCGAGCGACGTGTATTCTACGCGAGAGACTCTGTAACGCGTGGACTTGCGGCTCTTACCCCTATATCCAGCCAGCCAGCCTGCCTGGATGTCGGTTCTATGCTATATAGCCTGCAAAGATGTTCGTGGTACGAGAGATATCGTGTACGAGTTTTATATCTTTAAAATTCTATTATAGTTGGTCAATTATAGAGTACATTTTATGAAATGTCTTTATTTAAATTTTTTTTTTCTACATCTTTCTTTGTAAGAATCATCATATTATTTTAACTTATTTTTCATTTAATTCAAGATTAAAAACTTTTTGAAACTTTGAAAAAACGCTTAGAATCGATTTGGCAGGTTTCATTAAAAAAATTCCTTGCAAATACATTTATTCTCGTTAGGAAAATTGCTCGTTGGAGGAAAAGGAAAGGAAAATAAGTAAGTACGTGGCATATGTATGTTTGTAGGTGTGTATGTGTGCGTGCGACTGGCATCTTTTGAAAAATGTAGCCCTGACTTGGGTTGAGAAACAATGGCTCTTCCCCTGCCTAGTATATATAACATAGTGGCCGCTACCGCGATATACCGGACGCACTTCGGCCTCGTCCTTCCGGGAGTGATTAATGATTATGAGCCGAGGTATATTAGATCCTTGGCCTCTTCAGTTTTGCGCAAAAGAGAGAAATAGAGAACCACCACAACAACTGCCCACACATACTTTTACCCCCCTCGCGTTTCTTCCACCCGCGTCGTTTTTCCTTTCCACCACCTACTACCTCGTACTTCGTCGTTTTCGTCTATCTCGCTATCTCCCTCTTTACTTCGTGCACTTACACGGCTTCTGTAAATTACTCGCCGATCTCTTAATTGCATAAGGAAAAATGCCTTACTTATTACCCTCTCTCACACCTACATTTATTTTCCAGAAAATTTATAAAGCTGAAACTATTACTCTGTCCCATATACATGTATGGTATGCCCTTTTATAAACTTAACGATGCTGTATTAATTTGATTAAATAAGAGTTGTAAATTTACTTATAAATTATAAAATACTTAAATTTATAAAAAAGAATGTAAATATTAATTTAAAATATTTTAATATAATAAAATCACTTATACAAAAATCGGTGCCAAGCCACAGTCAAAATATTCTATAAAGCTCATATCAATCAATATACCCATCAGAGACATATCACGTCGAGATGATTTCTTTTCTGGGTCTCGAATTATAGCGCAAGAGTAACCGTTATAATATTAAGTACGTTTCTTCGGCCTCGAGGTTGTGAGTCCTGCATGTCAATGCCACGTCGCACTTAGCTCTCCCGCGGGAGCAACGCGAGACGTGCGTATGAGCGAAAGAGAAAAAGAGAGAAAGGTGCGTCCTCAGAGTCAGCATTCCGATATACGCGGAAGCACCTTTTTCTTTGATAGGGAGAGTTGTATGTATGGGTACCGTCACCGCTTGACTTATGATGGGTATACCAGGTGATCGACGAGTTGTCTCCCCTTGAGTGTAAAAGAAGTGGAAATCCCGTGTGTGTTTAGCGCACTGCTTCTATTTCGTGATGTTTGATGTGACCTATGCTGTATAGAGGTGTATGCTCAATGGTCACAGATGAAATGTACGCGAAGAGTACAACAACAACGCGATCTATATTTGAAAATATTGTATGTATACACTGGAAGCGTTCACTCTCGGTATATATCAATCAATACCATCCATATAAAATATTTCTAAAAGACGTGCTCTGGAAAGAAGGGGGAGGGTACCTTTAACCAAAGGGTTAATTATGCAGAGGCTAATATTGCTCTCTGCTGACCTAAAATACGATAGTACCTACGGTCATTTTGAATTTTATAAATATTTGATTAAAATTGAGTCTATTATAGCAATAATATAGAGTAATATAAAGTTTCATGAATAATTGAAACGATAATTTTGCTTTTTAAGATTGATTAAATTGGCATCGATTTTAATGTCATTTTGTCATTCTAGATTCAAGTTCACATTTGAAGTAACTCTTTTTCTGGTTAGATGTATTTTTATAATATTGAACATGTTTTCACAAAATTTTAATACAAATATTAGATTTTTAATTTTAATTCTAATTGTAAGTGCTCTAAACAAATATTTAATAACTGTTTATGCTGACAATTGCTTGGATCTTCTCGTACGACAAATTAAAGAAGAATTGATGCCTTATCAAGTAACATTATTTACAAGCGATTCTATAAACACACGTATTGTTTATCAAGATTATTTCATTGAACAAATATTGCATGAAATTCCATCTCTTCAAATAAGTTTGAAAGATACATATTCACCAGAAAAGCATTTAATTACTAACACGATATTATATTTTTCAAGATCTTTGTCATTAAATATTCTATTATTCAATGAAGTGAAACTTTTTAATAAAAGTATATCTGATTATACAAAACATCTTATTGATCTTTTTGTAAAAATATCTCCAAATTCAATAAAACCAAAGTGTTTATTGATTTCGATACATTCGCAATCAATGAATAATAATTATTGGAATGGATTGTTAAAATTTGCATGGAAAAAGCAATTTTTAGATTTTTCAATAGTGGAAATCAATTTAAACAAAAATAAAAATACAAATTTTTGTGCATTAAAAACTTATAATCCTTTCTTCAATGAATTCCATAAAAATGAATTGAATTATAAACTACCTATGAAGTTATTTCCTGATAAATTACGCAATATGAACCATTACAAAATAAATGTCGGAGTAGTAACTTCAAATGCACTAACAAAAGTTACAAGAAATTCACAAGGAAAAATTTTTAATGTAAATGGTCCATTTCATTACATCATTTCATTTGCGTTAAAAGAAATGAATTTTTCTACTATTTTTATACAAATTGGTAATGATAACTCCAATGAGTTTATAAATTCAACTTTTTTAAAATATAAAAAATTACAAAACAATGAAATAAATTTGGAATCTACAGCTACTCTTTTTCCAAAACCTGATTCTTATGAAATTCAACAAACACATCTGCGTATGAGTTGTGAACGATTCATAGCAGTCGTACCCGTAATATCCAGTGCATTTTTAATCATGCCTTATGAATTTTTACTTTCTACATTCATTATTCTTATAATATATAAAATTACAACTTACGTTTTTTGTACTTTAAACGTAAATATGGGATGATTTATCGATAATGAACATGTTAAGAATATTTTTAGGAACAACAGTAACGAGATATCCTCGAAATTTACAAGGTAAAATATTATTTTTTAGTTTAATACTAATCGCAGGAAAATTTTCAAATTATTTTTATTCTATATTATTGAGAGTTCAACTTATTCGACAAGATGTTGATTTTGATAGTTTCAAAAAGATAGATGAATCAGGTTTAGCAATATTTACTCATACACTTCATTTCGAATCTGATAATGTACATGTCCGATCAATAAAAGATAAAGCTATTTTAACTGGTAAAAATGGATTAATTCCTTGCTTAGAAAGATTAGCACAGGATAAAGATTGCATTTGTATAATGGCTTTGGCACTTGCTAAAAGTTTAACGAAAAATTTGACTGGTGAATTCAAAGTTGCAAAACCAATATTTGCCTGTGAATATTGGAATGTGAAATTTGAAAAGGCATCAGTGTACGTTCAAAAATTTAGTGAAGTCGTACAAAAATTTTATGAATCAGGTATTGAACGTGTATTAAAACCAAGTCAAAATCATCAAAATCAATTTTTAGCTGATAGTGAAGAAAAAACTTATAGGTATATGTTTACACGACAACTTGTTCTAATATTATCAGCTGGATACGCCATTGCAACCGCAATATTTATTCTTGAGTTGATCATCAAGACGTTTTATAAAATTTTTAAATTTCAAAATTACACTTCTGTACAGTCAATGTAAAAAAAAATGTTGTATTAAATTGACAAAAATAAATCGCTTTTCAAATATTATTTTCGTTATATGTGAGTATTACCTACAATAATATTCCTTCAGCACAACCATATACGTGATATATCAGATTTCACGAAATCCCTCAACTATACACGTAAAGTATATCTTACACAAGCTATATAGCGTCACCCTATATATACAAACACGTTTAGCTAAGAATTTCCCTTTTCCTTGACTTTATCCTAAGCCATTCTCATCTTCAAGGCATAAATTATTCGCCAGGAAAAAAGCAGCAGTGGCAGCTGCAGCAGCAACAGCAGCAACCAGCAAGCAACAAAAAACACTTGCGAGTAGAATTAAAGCGCACTCGCGCACGAGTGTACAGTCAGAGACCCGGCATACTCCTTCTGCCTCCTTTTCTATCCTTTACTCCGCCCGCACGCACGCGTATATCCGTGGAGACGGCAATCTTAAGAAGAAGAAGAAGAAGGCGATGCGGATAACGTGGAGGGAAATTAGTTGGCCGGCAATGCGGGGTGGTGGTGGTGGTGGTGGTAGAGAAGAGCAGCCGGAAGAAAGAGGCCCTTCTCTCTTCCTCTTTCTCTATCTATCTCTCTCTTTCTTTCTTTCTCGCGCTCTGGCACGAGCGTCCGCGAGAAAAGCAAGGATCGGCTT
>JAPYZE010002830.1:0-16468 GCA_030522805.1 Leptomastidea abnormis | reverse complement strand
ACAATATCGCAGGCGCAGGGGCTATTCAAGCCGGGGAGACGACGCCGCTGCCGCCGCAGAGAGCTCTTGCTGTGCAGGGAGGAGTAGCGCCGCGCGCATATAGCAGCACTACATAGCGTAGAAGACGACATACAATATATACGTACTATACAACCGCCCGAGAATGCCCGAGGCAGCCGCCGCCGCTAGTTCAGTCGCTTGTCGTTCGCCGACCGACACGGAGCAACCCCCAGTCGCCACCACGTCGTCAACGTCAGCAGCTGAGTCTGATCATCCCCAACAACAACAACAACAACAGCAGCAGCAGCAACAGGATCAAGAGGAGCAATCCCAAGACAATCAGCAAAAGGAAGAACAGCGGATCTCCTCGCCTTCACCAGCACCACCTTCGCCACCCACTCCGGTGGAGAAGTCTCATCAGCGAGAGGAAGCAGAGAGATCACCAGTTAGCAGGAGTCCGCGCCCTTCGCCGGTAGCCCCAGCTCGCGGAACACCGGCCAGAGGCATGTCGGCCGATCCGATATTTAAGCTCGGCGATCTCGTCTGGTACGTTGATAAAAAAAAAAAAATAAACGCATTAAAAAAATTTGTGTTACCTGTGCCCGCGTTTAGCTCCGAAAACTCCTGCGTGTATATACATAAACAGCGGCCCTAACCTCTATCTCTATCCAAGCGCGGCTAGCCGCATATGAAAGCCCTAACTGCGTGCGCGCATTACCGGCCTTCTCGTTCACCATAAGTCTCCATCATGACTATCTCGCTGACGCTTGATTTTTATTGTTTGTTACAGGGCGAAGATGAAGGGATTCTCACCATGGCCCGGTCGAGTGAGTACCTACCTATATCTCATACATACATGTTCATAGATGTGTCTTCTTAGGGGTCCCCCTCCCCCGCAGCTTTCGTTGCTCCCGCGCTTTTACCGCCCCGTGCGTGCGCGTTGTGTCTCGACCCCTCTTCTTTCTTGCTTTCTCTCTCGTTCTTTATTTCTTTCTCTCTCTCTCTCTCTCTCTCACTCTCTTTTCTCCCGTTACCATGAGCCACAACTGCATGTTTTACTGCTATATATATCACCGTTGGGTTCAACCGGAGTTTTCTTATATGTATATATACCTATATGTATCTATTATGCGTGGGTAGAATACGCGCGCGCGTTTTGAGAGAACGCAACCGTCGTCACTGTTTTTGTTTTGACGGCGCGCGACCATAACCTAGAGCCGGCGTTACCCGGCTGATCGACTACTTTATAGCTATCACTGCCTGCACTTTTTTTTCCATCCTGGTGTATATTTGTATACAAAGAGTTTATTTAGGTAGTTTTTATATGAAAGAGGGACGCTTTAGCTAATTGCTTTGGCTGTGCAGGTTTTAACTTGTTTCTTAATGAGTGGGTGTAAACTGGAGCATTTTGGAGTAAAATTTAATGATCTTTATTTGAGAGGATGTTTACTACTGATTTCTTATCTGGATACAAAGCTTTTTCTATGTTTAATACAATGAGTTATCTTGTACATTTTATTAATTGTTTGTTTTATAATTTTCTGACTTAAATTTTATTATAAGTCAATATTAAACAACCGCACACACTAAAATTTAACGTTGATATTTATTAGTCTAATTTTATTTATTGAATTTTTTATTATAAATTGCAGTAACTTACTATTTATTTTTACGTAATTTGCAATTTAATATTGATATTGTTTTTTAATAATTTATAATCAATCAGTAATTTTTCAATTCTTTTTAAGATGGAATTATTTATTTTTGTAATTATCATAAAAAGTTGCTTTTTCCTTTATCTTGGATAATTTAGAATTAATTTTTCAATTATTTTAATCATATTATGAATATATAAAATACATATTTCCAAAACCAGTATCTTAAATAGATACGTTTGAGGACTTTTGTATATTAATAATGAAATTTCCTTTCAAAGGTATCAAATCCATTGAAAGATATGAAAAAACCTGCAAGTGTAAAAAAGAGTCCAATCCACTGTATATATTTCTTTGGATCAAACAATTAGTAAGTTTTGTTTTATCTTGAAAATGATAAATTTTACTTAAATATTCAATATAATAAATTAAAACAAAATTAAAAATTAAAACTGAAATATTGTTACTCTAGTGGCTGGATTGATGAAACCAATATTAAATCTTATCATGAACACAAGCACTTTTCAAAGTTATGCAAAACTACAGCATTCAAAGAAGCATGTGAAGAAATTGAAAAGTTCATTGCTGATGGAGAGGTAATTTCTTTTCTTTTATAATTGTTTCTAAAGCTTATTTTTATTACATACACACTTATGGTTATTTTTTGTCATTTTAAAGGTGTTCAAAGATGGATCAGATTCAGATTCTCTTTTTGATAAACTCAAAGAAGAGAGCAACAGCTCAATTGAGAAGAAGACTCCAAAGATAAAGCCAAAAAAAGTAAGTCGTTTTTTTTTTGTTTTTTTTTTTTTGTTTTTGATATTATAATGCTTCTCTGTTTACATATGCATGGTAGGTGGAAAATTATGAAAGTATTTTAAAAAATCTTAATTTTTTTTTAATACTAATCACTCACAAATAATAGAATTTATTTATTTTGTTTAGTAATATAAATATATTATTTTTTTTATTTTATAATGTAAAAACCGTTTTTGTTTATTTTAGTTAAAAACATACATCACTTTGCAGGAAACACCAAAATTGAAGAGAGAAAGTAGTGGTGGAAGTAGCGAACGTCGTTCTGCTAAAAAGCAAAGAACAGATTCAAACCTCAGCAGTAGTAGCAATAGACTTGGAAGTCTAAGCCCTACAATGAATCATTCAACACCATTGAGAAAATCTGCTTCTTTGTTAGATAGACCTGCAAATATTAATAGACCTGTGAGTTATATCTTATTAAATTTAACGAATGTTTAATTAAATTTAGAAATGTTATTAAGTGATTAGAAGAGCAATAATATAAATTTTAATTTTAACGTTTTAACTCTTGAGCTAATTTAATGTGCTAAATCTTGTACACCCATCTTCATATTTATTTTAAAATATAAAAATATACATTTATATACTTTTTATTAAACTTTTTACTAAATTCAATTGTTACATCCATAGGAAACACCCTCTCTTGATGTGGAAACACTTTCTCAAACACTGAAAGACAAGAACATCCGCGCCTCAGATTTTAAAATAGGATTCCTTGGTCTTGGTATAATGGGCAGTAGAATCGTAAAAAATCTCTTGAACAGCGGTCACAAAGTCATTGTTTGGAACAGGACGCAAGAAAAGGTATGTAAATTTTATTTTAAACGATTTAAAAATGAAAAAATATATATGCAAAAAGAGTATGCTACCATGCTCTGTTAGTTCCTATTCATTTTATTAAATAAAACTACTTAGCCTAAGATTTCAAGTTATAACAACTTAAACATTGACATAAAGAATTTACTATAATAAAAATAAGTTATTTATGGTTAAAAATCAAAAATATTTATTATACTTATGCATAATGTTGCATGTAAAATTATTTAAAAATAAAATCGCCCTTTATGAAACATTATTTCAAGAATCACAGGTATAGGACACTTTAGTTTTCGGTTTTATTAACGTTTTTTAATAAGCATAGGTTCAATTTTTATTCCAACATAAGTATCATTTTAATTTATTTTATAAATACTTAAATTTTATGCGCTTGACTTTCCCTTTGAAAATACTTCTTTAATATTGTTAAAAAATTACCTGAAAGTTAATATGTTAAAGAAAAAACAAGAATTTTACTATTTAAAACATTTTGAGCAAAAAATATTTTTTCATGCAAAACTTGGTTAAATTTGTTTAGTAAATTTTGTAAAAAATTTAATTAAGATTAAATCCATACTCAATTCCATTTACTTTTGTGCTTAAATTTAATAGAACATTGTAATGATAAAATAATTAGGAATAGGTAAGGTCAATTATTTACTACGTTGAATTTAATAATCACAAATGCTTTATTATTTAACTTTATTTTCTAAACTGTACAGTAAAGATTTTTGCATACAAAGCACATAGTATTGCCGCTATATGAGAAGGCAGAAAAACTGCCCGCTTCTGCAGTGGTTTTATGTTATAATGCATCTGTCTCTTACTCCTGACTCACTTCTTTGATTACTCACGTCACGAGTGTTTTTTGTTTCTCTTAGTTGTGCATTTTACCTATTGCTCCGTTTTATCGGTGTTTTTTCAAAGAAATATACAACGAAATTTTTTTTGCTTAATTATATACATGTTTATTTGATGAATGAAACTATTACCCCTATGTTTATAACCTCTGTTTTTTATGAATTTTCCTATAATTGTAGCTTGTCTTTATAAACTTTTTTCTTAATCTTTTGATGTCAACAAGTACATTTAATTAGACTTCATTGTTTTATTAGTTTTGTTATTTTGAAAATCTTGTAAAAAATCATTTTTTTCATTTAATTTGCACTATTATGAGAACAAAGAATACTACAATGAAAAAATTAAGTTTGTTTTTAATTGATATGTTCATCTTTAATTATTAACTATAAAATATCAAATTCAAGTAATTGAATACCATAAAAAAAAAAAATTTTACGAATCAAAATTGATTTTATCAATCCAAAATATCGCTTTAATATTCAATTTTTATGTTATTAAAGTGAACTTAATATTTTTCTTTCTAAAACTATAAAAGCTGCACTTTTATTTATTTTTCTTGTAGAATCAGATAAATCTTATATTATTATTAGTATTATTAAACAATCAAATAAAAGAATAAATTGACAAGTCTTTAAATAAACATTCCTTACCTGAGAATGCAACTAAGCAAAGATTTACCTTAGAACTGTTATAATAATGTTAATTTGAAATTAAATTAAAATTAATATTTGTATTTTGCATGTATTAAATATAGTAACCAAAACAAACAAATAACACTTTAACTTCTTTCTTTAGTAAAAAAAAAAATAATAATAAGTGAATAAAAATTATTTTCATTATAACATGTTTAAAAAAATTTAATTATTGAGTAAATTATTATAAACGTCTCCATTAATGAAAATGTGTACAAGAAATTTAAAGATAAAAATTTTAAATTGATCAAATTCAAATTCTTTTTTATGAAATAAAAATTAATCTCTTAAAATTTAAATACAAAGAGTTTGTATAATTAAATTACCGGTGTACTTTAGAGTCATTCTTTATTAGCCTTTAGTTCTTACAAGCATAATATTACATTTTCATAAAGAATATGTATGTATATGTAATTTTTTAAAATTTTATTTTGATTTTGTTATAAAGACAAAAATATAAACGGTAAAATACCAAAACTGTTTGCATTTGTTTGTTATCTAAAAAAAAAAATATATTTCCGGACGATTGTTTTTATTTTGAACATTTTAGTCTTATTGTTTTTCAAAAACTTTGTTAATAAAAATAGTTTAATAGTTAAAATATATAACAATTTTGTTTTTTTATGATTCAAATCTTTCAATATTCTTGTATTTATTTTTAGCAATTTAAAATTTGTGAGAACTAATAAAAAGGCTATTGAACAATTTATCTTGATTTCGGTAAATATTATTAAGCTTTTTGCTAAAAAACGTGTAATAAAATATTGAATTAAAAACTATTTAAATAAATTATTACAAAAATCAGATTAATTAGCCTTTTTTTTAATATTTGCGTGCACCTTGAGTGCAAAGTATTTTAAATTTTTTTTTAACTATAATTCATATTACAAGTAATCATGATTATGTAATAATTTTTAATCCAGACACTGCATCGTAAAAAACACAGATATTCGCGAAAACAAGATTGCCGAATTTTAATCACTGATATATTGATGCATAAATAAAATTTTAATTTCTTTCAATATTTGCACCACTTTAAATGTCAATTTAAAGATAATAAATGTAAAATACGGTTTTTATAACTACAATAAGACAAACTATTAAAAACAAAAGTACTTTTAATTAATGAAAATATTTGTTGTATATGTTTGGGTGTAATAATTGATTATATATAAAGAGTATATATATTTTTTTGCTATCAATAAAACGTGACTTCAATAAACAAAAGTAGTCTTAAAGTTGTCCGATCAAGTGTCGCTTCGGCAGTCTTAAAATTTCGCGCATATATATAACACGTATACGTATATGTACGGAAGGAACTATAGCCTAAATATTTACAAGTTTAAATGTAAAAAAATATTTATGCAAATACAAGGGGAGCATAAGTACAAGCCTTGTATTTGTTATGATCGATATTTTTTTCTAAAATATGTATTCTCGCGTTCTGTGTAACTCCTTTCGGTTACCTTTTTTTTTTTTAATTACTAATAAGCTACATTTCAAGTTCTACTGATATTATTAGCAATGATAATGTATCTTTACGATTCTACCTTAATTTTTCATTGATCATTGTACGTTTTGTCTAATGTATTTTAATCGATTTTTCTGAATTTGCACATTTTTTAGTTTATACTTTGAGATAAACTGTTGATCAAGTGCATCTATAAAAAGTATTGAATTTTTATTTTCAATAGTTTATTTAAAATTTTTTTCTTATGATAAATATTAAAATGTGGTATCCTGAAGGGATAATAATAAAGTTATTAATCCGTTAAATC
This sequence comes from Leptomastidea abnormis, assembly GCA_030522805.1. NCBI lineage: Eukaryota > Metazoa > Arthropoda > Insecta > Hymenoptera > Encyrtidae > Leptomastidea > Leptomastidea abnormis. Next base: position 9,847 of record JAPYZE010002830.1, on the reverse strand, counting down.
ACAGCAGACTTTTGTTTTTGCTAAACATAGCTTAAAATAAGTGAAAATACTTAGTTTATTAATTCGATTTGTTTTAATCTCTTTATCGAATTTAAAAGTAGAGAGGAAAATGTATTGTTGTATTAGTGAATAATCTATTTGTTAGTGTGATAAAAATAATTTAGTGGAAGGGTATTAAATTAATTTTCTATCAATTGTTTTAATTTCTCAGAGTACCTTATACATTTTGTTCATCAAAGTCATACTTATGCGATGAATAAAACAAAATACTCTCATTTTATTTTTAATAATAGACTTTTATTTTTCATTCAAGATTAATAATAATATGTATAGATGAAAATAGACAAATTGTCATTCATAATTTTTTTTTTTTTTATTACAAAGCATTGCTCATGTATATATGTATGACGATGTCTTGCAAATTACATGATAATTGCTATTTTTTTAAAAAAAAAAAGTTGAAAAAGTATCCTAATGAATATTTGAAAGAGCATACACATCGAAGAAACAGAAAAAAAATTAGTGAAAATCGATATTTTGTCTAATATAATCACATAAAAAGAAATAAAGCCCAAGCCATCAAAATTTTAAACCCTTTGAAAATTGACTCGTCTCATTCGACGATATTTATATATATATTTCATTTATAAGCGTATATGTATGTTATACCATTCCGTTACACCCACATCATCATCATATACGCGGTGCGTGCGCCTGCGCTCCGGACTCTCTTTTACACGACACTTTCTCTACTTCCAAATCCGATAATAAGCGACTAAAAAATTTTCTCCCACAGCATAAAAACGTCCGGTATGTGTTTTCACCTCCGTTTACACGCCATCGATTGACTTGCACTTATAGAAAAAAAAAAAAAAAAGATATCACACACGCACGCACCACACGTATTCACACGCACACATAGTGTGGCTTTAGGATTGAAAGTGCCGCTCCGTTCGTCCCAGGGTTCAAGATTACGTAATGATGTAGCAGAAAGCGCCACTTCGGCTTCTTTTTCTTCTTCTTCGGCGCACGTCCTCTTATTTTTATTTTTTTTTCTCACCATATTTGTTAAAAAAAAAAGTAATCCTTTTTTTTCTCATTTTGTATTTTAATATTGTTTGTAATATACACTAAAAATGCTCGTCTATTTTTAAACTCGCGGCGACTTTGTTTATTTTTATTTTTTTTTTCAGTCTTCAGACTCTTGATTTTTTCGTCAACAACACACGTATATGAGAGCTGATGATGTTGTTTAAGTCCCTCATTTCTCGAGCACTGTTATTTTGTTTTTTATAGCAAAAACTGCTTTAGGAAATTGATTTAAAAATTGACACCTAATGTAGGCTCTCTTTTTGCGTGTTCACACTTCGCTGATAAAAGTCGTCCTCCTCGAGGAAGTAGATTCAAGACAAGGCTCTTCCTTTTTTAAAGTTTCTATCTTTTATTTGAGTAAAAGAATTAAACAAAAAAAAAACATGTGCCAAACAAACAAACTGCTGCACTGAATTAAGAAATCAACTGCACTTGTGTCTTGTTAAAACTCGGTTCAATATTTTTTTTTTTCTTCTTTTTTATATCACTCACAATAATATTTCAGATCCCTTCGTTTTCTTTTCTTTTGTACACTTCAATTCAGGTACTTATCATCGTCATTATTATAAGCATCATCACCATCATCACATTATCAATAATCAGCAGCAGAGAGCAGCTTTGTTAAACAAAAAAAAGACAATTTTTTTCACTAATCAACGAAGAGATAAATTCACGCCATTAAAACTCGATAAAACAAATCTTTCACAAACTGTTTTTTCTCACGTTCACACAATTGAACGCACATATAGAGAAAGCTTAGAGAAGAAAACCAAGACTTTTCAACAACATGCCTCAAAGCCTCGTTTCAAGTGGTATGTCAGGCAAGCTGACGCTTGGCATCAGCAGTCCCAGGATCTCGGGTGTAGTTCGATTATCACCAGCAAGACTCTCAGCACTCGTACCTCGAAACACAGGTCGACTAACGCTGGAAGTGCTGCCGAACTCGTCGATGGGCTGCAGAAAACCAGAGCCACTAAACGAGCCAGATCGCGTTGGACGTACGATGATAGGAGGTCTGAGAGGACGATCGTCGATGTAATTGATGACCGGTACACCCTCGAGTTGGAGATAAGCCGCACCAGGTCCGACACGAGGACTGCAGCTTGAAAAATCAGTCGGAGTGTAGTACTCGCTGTTGACGTCGTCAAGACTGGCAGCGTAAGCCGCAACGAGGTCGTCTAGTTTCGCCTTGAGCACAGGATCGACGTAGCAGCCGGCGTCTTTGCTTGCTGCAGCTGCAGCCGCAGCCAGATCCCTGGCTTCGAATATCACGGACTCGGAGCGACCGCAGGAGCCACTGCGGCAATTGTCGAGATGTAAACTTGGCAGATTTTCCAAGACTTTGTTCAACGTCTGCTGTTGGAATTTGTAGGATTCACGTAATCGTATAACTTGATGAGTACTGAATTTTCGGATCTTGTTGCGCTGGAAGACGTAGTTTTCACGTACCCAATTTAATTGGCTTGTCGAGTAGTCGCGCACTCGCTTGACCTGTGAACCATATAAAAGATCGTTTTATGAATAATTAGAATGATTATTTGTTTTATTTTTTATGATGGTTTATATGATATGAAAAAAGTGATTGACGCTGCAAAAATATATATAAATGACAACAACTACTAAAAATTAATATCAATTTGTAAATGGTATCAATACATTAATCAAGAAAATTCATTCAAAAGAATGAAATAAATCAATTAGAGGGGGAAGCAAATTGCAAAGGAAAAACCAACCTGATCATAGTACTGATCTCGTAAGGTAGTTAAATGACTTGTCCCGTAATCACGTATATCACGTATGTGACGCATTTGACCCTCGTAACTTTCTCTGATCCATTCAACCTGCTGAGCACAATTATCCTTGATCCTGTGCACCTGCTGCGTATAATTTTCACGTAGTCTTTCAAGTTGCTGACTTTTGTACGTCTCGATGTTGTCCAACATTTGATAAATTTGTTTGGCGCGTGGCGATACGCCTACGCGATGACTACATAAACACCATCTGGGACAGCCGCATCTGTGAAATTTAATGAACGGGGCGTTTTTCTGCTCTTTAGATGTGCGGCCATACCGTATATAAGAGATAAGAGATACGTCCTGATGGACGTTACATAAAATTGGACAAACAATATTTTTTTGGGATATGTACTATTTATATGATTGATCATTGATTTATTTAAGATATGTAAATTTAGAGTTGCTTTTTTTTTAAATTTATTTTTTCTATTGAATAGCTCGATTGCTCAAAGTTTACGTGGAAATAATAATGATTTTATCAGTTGATATCGTATACGTTATATTGATTACACGAAAATATAAATTCATTATATAATCTTATCTTTTTTTTTCTTTTGATTAAGAAAATGATGGATTATTATTATTAAAATATGATAAAATTATTTCATAATCCACGAGTGACGTCGTTCAAATCGAAAGCAATATGATGGATAAATTAAAAAAAAATATATTAAAAAAAAAGGTAATGATGAAGAAAAGGAAGAGAAGAAGAAAAATAATTGATAAAACACTCACCTTGATAGTATATATCGCAGCAGTTGCACAAGAAGCGTGATGATAAGGAACCCAGCAGCACAAACTATACCCACAATTATACTGAAGATTTTAATGTGATAGTATGTAATTGGATCCATAAGTAAAGTTACGTGAGTCGTTGCATTGGCAATAGGATTAACAGCAAAACACTTGTAAACTCCAACGTCTTCTCGATGTAGTTTACTAATATATAACGATCCATTTTCCAACAGTCTTATTCTACCATCGTCTTCAAAATCAGCCTTATCCATTCCGTAATCATGTACACGCGGATGATTAACAAAGTGATCGGGAAACGAGACATCTGGATTCCAGTGAAACACTCTTAATCTTGGTGTAACCCAAGTCAAAGCTGGCATTGGATTACCTGCAAATTCACACTCAAGCAGGACCTCACCGCGTATCAACCACTTACGAGTCGGCGTGGAGTGTACGAGATTCGGTGCCGTGCAGTTCAAATAATTGAGAGCTTGATCGGTATTGACGCTACTGCCAGCTTCGTCGTGTTCACAGCGTAATCCAGTTTCGAAAGCTGCGCTTTGAGGCACGTGCTTTTCCGTCCAGCGCACGAACCAGAAGGTTCTGCAGTCGCATGCCCAGGGATTGCCTTGGAGTTCGATGTGACGTAGCCTATGTAACTGGGTTAGACTTGAAGGAAGGAAGGTCAGACGGTTGTCGCGTAAGCTGAGACTACGTAGTTGGTCCAGCTCAGCGAAGCTTTGAGGTTCAATCTCTCGCAATGGACTATCTGCGATTTCCAGGCTCTGCAGTTGTTTGAGGTGGGAAAAATCGGATTCCCCTAGTCGTTCGATTCTGGTGTCCGAGACAAGGAGGGTACGCAGACGAGGTGTCGAAGCCCATAGATTGTTGGTAGAGAGTGAGCGTAGTTGCGAACCGCTAAGACTCAGCCAACTGAGACTGTGCAGTCCACGGAAAGTCGAGTCACTAAGTCGACCATCTCTCGCCAAAGGATTACCACTTAGATCCAACCATTCGAGTTTTCCCAACTCGGCGAACAATCCACGTGGAAGGAAATCGATTTCGTTGTTCGCAAGCTCCAGTACACGTAACTCTCCCAGTCCGGAGAACAATTGCGAGGGTAGTCGATTCAGACGATTGTGTGATAAAGCAAGCTCTCGTAATGCCTTGTTCGGTCGGAAGCTGTGATCCGGTAGAGAAACCAGAAGATTGTTGGTCAAATCCAAACGGACTAGTGATCTTGCAGCATCGAATGCTTGATAAGGCAGCACGGCTATACGATTATCAGCTAATCTCAACACCTCCAATCGACTTAAACCCTGAAGGAACTCTCGTCCTGGTAAACCCAGTAAACCATTGCCAGTGAGATTCAGACGTTTCAGCTGAACAAGCGAACGAAAAGCATCGCTTGGTAGCCGTGCCAAACGATTGTCACCTAGGTCGAGATTCTCTAGATGAATCAAATTTCGAAACGCTATTGATTTTACACGTTCTATACCACTCCCCGTCCAGAATAAATCTCTCAACTCCATTGCTGATTCCAGAGCTGTTGCATCTAGTTCGGTTGTTCGAACCGATTGCAGCCAAGCTTCGAGTAAATGTGAATCTAGTCGTAGATCTGCAAGCTCTCGATTTGAACAATGCAACCAGGTACGGTCGCATTCGCATTTTGATGGACATGATGTGTTGTGATTTGTTAAAGAGGTTGTTGTACTTGTTATGCTGGATGCGTGATTGTTGTTGTTGTCGTTGTTGTTGTTGCCTTGGCCAGAGTCGTCGACAATTGATGAGTTTATTGTTGACGCCGCGAGCGTCAGTAAAAACAGTAGGTTTAAAGCAACGCGCCACCGAGCAACCCTCATTCCTGCGACCTGTAACAATTGAATTGATAAAAAAAAAAGAAAATTCAGAATTAGTTTCTCTTTTTTCAATTTTATTTTGAGTTATTAATTTTTATGCTCTTTATATTGTTAAAAAGCCCTCTGTTCAACCATCAAATATATATTCCTCCACTTTAACAACTGTGAGTTCAATAGAAGGTTCTTTTCTAACTCTTTTCTAACACCTACAATACACACATATAATGTTTTTAATATTATATCACGTGACCCTATACTCTCTAGTCAGGTTATAACTACCATACACTCCAGTTTGCAGCTGAACAAAGGGCTAATATGTAAAATAGAGCGTGATATATATGTGTGGTTCTGTTTTGCTGTAATAGTAACGTCACGTCAAGACTGTCAAGTTGTAAAGAAACGCGAATAAGAGCGCAAAAATTATCCGTCATAGAATTATTTTTCTTTGCAGCTGCATCGCGTTGTTCTATGTGTGTGTGTGTGTGTGTGTCTTGAGTTTTAATTGAGTCTTGGTATATTATGCAGGCTTTCTGCATGTATATATAGTTTGAAGGCAGGAAGCTTGTTGTTTATGCAGAACGACGCCTGCTACTGCTCCTGTGTTGGGAATATAATTAGCGGTTGAGGGGGGAAGTCTTTATATTCCATGTGTGTAGTAGTAGACGTTGTGTGTAGACACTGGTATTCTTAGCTTTGGTAGCAATAGAAAAAAAATTCTCATTTGTGTCTTTTGTGTGTCTTCTTCGTAGGGCTATATTGATTTCAACAGTGAGAAAGAAAAGTTGGTATTATAAGTTTTTTTTTTTAATTTTTTAATGAATTAGATGTTTTTGGAGTTGATTTTGAAGAATATTCTGTGGAATTTTTGATAAATTTAATTGTTATTACTTTATGATATTTTTTTTTAAATTTGAAATATTCTTGGCAAGTACAAAGATTTGGACTTTGCCAAAAAAAAATTCTACATCATAAATTTTATGAAAATTAAAATATTGTCTTGATGTTAAAATTTATTATTCCATAATTAATTATTTATTCAAAAGAACAACAAAGTAGCAATAGCAATAATTTGTTAAATCTATAATTACCTACATAATTAAAATTATTGTCTTTTTCACAGAATAGCAATTTAAAAGAAAAAGAAATATAATTACAAATATCTAAATCATCTAGAACGACAAATTAAATTTAAATACCCTCAAAAGTCAAAGAATCATTTTCGTATTTTCAAAGCGCGAGGCTAAAGAGAAAAATAAATATATATTACACTCAAGAGGTAGAGAGCGTTGTGCTCGTAACAAATCGATTCCTCTCGCCACACATGCAAGTATTCTCCCCCTCTGCTAAATAAAAATATTCACAAATATTTTTTTTGCACCACTTGCATGTACACCTACAATTATCCACTATATAACTATATGCAATGAAAAAAAATTATAATTTCATATCACAAGATCTCAAGTACACTTTGTATCACCCAACTTCAACTTCACGTGTACCGTACATCGTGTATCTATATAGCTAGGTTATCTCAGCTGTCTTTTATATACAAAAATAATAATATAGATCATAATAAAAAATGAAGAAAAGAGGAAGGAAGGAAGGAATGTACATAAAGAAAAACAGGATCGTATTTATTATTTTTTTTTTTTACCTAATTGATTGTCGAGGCGAGGATACGCGGTCGACGAGGAAGAGTCTGCTACGTCGAAGATGCGCATCGGCTAGGCCGTTTTTTTTTTGTGATAAAAGGGGGTAGCTGCCCTGGTATATCACAAAAAAAAAAAATAAAAAATAAATAAATTGTTTTTAATAACGACGCCGGCGCCGACGGCCACGATGCTGCTGTCGTGTTGCTGCTGCTCCGATGTTAGTACTCTTCTTACTGCTGCTTTCTCCGTTGCTGTTGCTGCTGCTACAGTGAGCGGCCGAGGCCGCCATTGCAATAGCCGCTACCAACCAAGTATTTTATATATATATTTTTTTTTCTTCTTTTTTTTACCCAAGAGACAGTTTGTGTCTTGGGTTATAAACTTGATTTCTTTTGTGTATCTACTTTGTGTTTGTATTGACCACTACCCCCTTATGTGCTCCAAAATATTGGACTTGACTCTTCTTTAGTGTATATAATCTGAGTAGTAATAATCCTCGTATTCTTCTTTGTTTTATCTATCTTGAGCCCAAAATTCCATTCACTCATTCGAATGGCGAAAAAAGATAGTATAGAAAGATAAAAAGAAATAGGAGTGTTGTAATTTAAGTAAAGTAAAAGCGTTTGCTTGCTAACACGCACGATATGACTATAATATGTATGTGTAGTTGTTACTGCTGCTGCTGCTACTATACTCTAGCTATCGAGCTTCCCCTTTCGACTGCCAGACTGGTACTGTGCGCGCGCGCCACACACAAATCCCAAGTCATAGCAGCAGCATATAGCACAGGCCACAATGTCGAGGCGTGCGCCGCTGATGTGAACACGTTATAGTCGAAACCAAGCCAGCTAGCAAGAGAACTGCTGCTGCTGGTATAACGTCGACGATGTTGGTTGGCCGGGTTCTCTCTCCCTCTACATACCTTCTCCCACACACGCTCTCTCTCTCTCTCTCTCTCTCTCTCTCTCTCTCTCTCTCTCTCTCTACTCGTCTTTTTCTTTCTTTTGCTTATTCGGTATATACACGGGTTTGCTCCTTTTTGCTCTTTCGTATACTCTAAGAGTAAAGTGAGTATATAGGCAGCGTTTTGCACGTATAGGCTACAGTCTTGACTCTTATATGTATGTGATATCTGAAGTTGAGAACTGCTCTTTTGGTATGATAGTGTATAGAAGGATTTTTAGTAGGAGGGATGGATTTGATGCGTATTTGGGATGATGTTATGTGATGATCGCTTTTAAAATGATCTGCGAGTTTAATTGATTTTGAGAGACAATGTGTAAGGTTGTGTGTGTGTCCTTGCTTTGTTGTTTGGGGTTTATTTGGATAAAAGGGTGGGATAAATGGATGAATGAATGAATGAAGTTTGGCAGGAAGAAGGTGTGTGGGTTTATACAAATTGTTTATTTTTGGAAATCTATTTCTTTGATCGAATTTTTGTTTGGAAATAGTTGAGTAGATGGTAATTTTTTTTTCTTTGATGTTTAATTAGATTTGATAAAAAAAAATGTATTTGCTGACTTGCAAAATTACATGAGGTTTTTATTCATGTTAAAGTATGAATATAATTTGACGTTGCAACTTTTAGGTATTGATTGCATGTTATTAATAATTTTTTAGTTAATATAAATAGATAATGATTTTTATTTTTGATTTTTATTATTAAATTTATAACAATAAAAAATAGATGGTATCTATTTTAAAAAATTTTTTTTCAGAGTTTTATAATGATATTAGAATATTTTAAAAATCTATTCCATTCAAAGATTAATTTAATATTTTTAAAGTACATACTTGGTAACCTTTATTAAAATCCTTTTGATAAATTTCTTCTCCACTAAATCACATTATATCAACAAAATTTATTACATCTCAAATTCAATTACCTACTGACAAGTAATTTAAACTAATCGATTTTTTTATTCTTATTCTTCGTGGCAATATAATTTAATTTAATGTTAGACTCAAAATATAAAACATTTTTCAATTTGATTCAGCATATCAATACTATACTTTAAATTGCTTTGCAAATATATATAAAAATATAATTCAATCAATTTAACAAGTTTATCTCCACCTTTAGATTAAATATTTTTAAATCCTGTACCATGCTGAATACTTATTAAAAATTGAAGATCCCACTTTAAACCTCATTCGCTTTGAAATACAATACCAAAAAGCATCTATACATCCTCTTCCTTTCAACCGCAGCATCATCTTGTCCTCGAAAATCCTCCAAAAACCTACCTACCTTCATCCTCCATCCTCTCTCTCTCTTTCTTTTTCTTTTTGTAAAACAAACTTCCCCACCGTGACCTCAAAGAAAATCCTAGAATGGATCAGCCCTTGGCTCAGGCCAGGGTCTTTTCGCTTCGGGTACAGTTGCACTCGTTTAAGTACGTGTGAGCCAAGATACCTATATAAAATCACAAATGCGACCCAGAATGGTTATATAGTGGTGCGCGTGCTCCAAGAGAGAGAAAGAGAAAATATTATACTCCCTTTTTCCCTGGGATAGGATGCGCGCGCATCGTTTTACCCGAGACACATCTGTTCTCTTTCTCTTGCATTAGAGATTCTCGTATGTACGTATAATATGTGGTCCATCGATCTGTCTTCGTTTAGAAGTTGAGATCTGTGGAAGTTTCGCGAGAGTTTGTCTTTAGAGGATACGTTATTTAGCTTTTGATGAAGATATGAAGTTACATACAGG
>JAPYZE010002829.1:0-36452 GCA_030522805.1 Leptomastidea abnormis | reverse complement strand
CTCTTTATCTTTTCTTCTTTTTTTTTTTTCTTTTGCTGTTATATCCGCAAATCTCGGAAACACCGTCCGCGTAGTTCTGGATTATATTCATTTCCCGCTATATATTTTGCCGGAGATGAATGTTTTCCTAGCCGGTAATTTTTCTTCAAATCCGTCGACTGAACGACGGAAAAAAAGTTTAATTGCCGCTTTAATGGTAAAACTTTATATTACCCCCCCCCCCTCCCCAATCTACTCAATCCACCTTCGTTCTTTCCTCGGAACTTGTGATTTTCTAAATCTTGCTCGGAAAGACAAATTATATTCATAATTATTCGCTTCAGCGGTCCTATAACATTCATGCGCTGTAGCAGTTTCCTTTTTTGTATTTTACGTCACAATATAAGGTAATTAATGCAAGCATGTGAATATATCTCGAGTAATTCAATATTACTTTCTTAAATTTTAATAAAAATATTATTTATTAAAAAAAATCTCATAAATTATTCATCCGTTATGTAAAAATAGTATTTTATACGCTCGTCGGTCAATAATTACGTTAAAGACATAAAAAATTAATCAAAACCTCGTAGTCGATGAAAGCTTTTTTTCCTTTAATATACCTTTTTCTCTCATCCACCGCAGCATAACTTAATTTGTGCGCATGCATAAAATCTCCTTGGAGATGATCTTTCTCCTGATTTGTATTCACTAGCTGAATGAATATTTTGATAATAAGAGTCTTAAATAATGCATATCTCTCTCCCTCCCTCTGTTTTTGCCCACGATTTCTATCCTGAATAAGTTGATTTATTATCTTTAAGGCATTTTAACCAAAGTCCAAACAAATTTTTTCCTATTATACTCTAATAAAAATGGTTTAATTTTCATTTTATTACCAAATGACAATATATTATTTATAACGCTTGATGAATTTATCAAATAAATTAAAAACTAGTTATTGTCAATAATTATTTAATAAGATATTAACAATCACTGAAATACAGCTACTAAAATATATACTAAACTTTTTTATGCGAATAACAAATGTAAAATAAAATAAAATAAATAAAAAATTTAGATGTCAAACACAATACCCTTGATATTGAAGGTAATTTCATTTTAATAAATACAATATCTGTAATTGTCCAATTAAATGCTTTCATTGTATAATTTAATACTCCGATGCCAACAATTAAGCAGACAAGGTTATTTGGTTACTACTTTCTGTAATTCGAACAAGTAATACCCTCTTACTGGCTGCAATTATTTTTTTCGAAAATTTATCTAAAAGCAGATTAATTTGGAATCTGCTTACACATTATTTGGTTATGTTATTATTATTAATAATTTTGAAATTATTTTATTAAATATTCGTGCATCAAAAAAATTGTATTTATCAAGTAATAACTTTTAATAATGTAATAATACTTTTTATCAGAATTATATATATTACAAAAAAGTAAAAAAGCAAAAAATTGAAAAATTCTATATCGAATAAAAATATTAGAGGTGTCAGAATATAAATCACTTGAGAAATTAAATAGCTTGCGCGATCCAATTTAACAATTTATTATCACCCAGGTTGAGCGAAAAAGAAATCGTGGTATAAAAAGAAGTACGTAAGACCTCATATAAAAAGGAGAGTGAAGACTTAAAACGAAGTGAGAAATAAAAAGAAAAGTAAGAAAAAGAAAGAGAGAGAGAGAGAGAGAGAGAGAGAGAGAGAGAGAGAGAGAGAGAGAGAAAGAGTTGGGGGTGGAAAAAGGGAGGAAGATAGAAGGAGGAGGAGGAGGAGGGCAAAGATGGTAAGAGCAGGATAGAGGATAAGAAGAGAGAGGGAGGAGAGGGTGAGAGAGGCGTGAGGGATTCGGCTGGGTCGTCACCATGGTAGACGACGAGTGGCCAAATGTAATTTAAAGAAGGTACCAACTTCATTCCTTCCGAGTGGCAGTGCCGCAGCAGCCCAAGCTCTACTTGCACAGCTCTCTCTCTCTCTCTCTCTCTCTCTCTTGTCCTCCCCCCCCCATCCCCCCCTTCTTGTCCCACTCTCGACTCCTTTTCTGCCTGGCAGGCTTGACGCGAGCGAGCGAGCGAGCAAGCGAACGCGGGCAACGACCAGAAAAGGAGGCGGAAAGTTCGCAAGGCGGTTTACAATTCAGCCCGCATAGAAGCAACTAGAGGTGGCCGTCTCTCTCTCTCTCTCTCCTCCACCCGCCCTTTCCTATATATAGCTACCTCTTCTGCTCCTCTTTCCTTCTCCTCCTCCTCCTCCTCCTCCTCACCCATCACAATCCTCAAACTCTTCCCTCTTTACACACACACACACGTACTCTCTCTCTTCTCTATTTCTATTCCCACTGTCTTACCATTTCTCTCTATCTCTCTCTCTCTTTCTCTTACAGCAGCCAACTCGCCATGTCCCAGATCTCTCTTTCTCTCCCAGCTCTTATTTGACTTTCTCGACTTAGAAGCGCAGCTGCAGTTTGCGTTTATACATGTACCGCGCTAGTGGTAATGGTATACTGGTAGTGGTACTGGTAGTGGTGGCAGAATCGTGGCCCGCCTTTTGCCCAAGGTCTGCTTTACAACGTGGAGTTGAGAGGGAGTGGGAGAGGGAGAGAGAAAGCTCAAGAGCGCTCGATCTGCGAAAATTACAGTTGGACTAGAGCCCCCCCCCCCCACCCTTCAACCATCCTACTCCTTCCCCTCCTCAGCCCCTTGACTAGAGAGGAAAGCCTTCGGGCTAGCCCAAAGCTAAAGAGAGAAGAACACAGAGAGAGAGGAAGAGAGAGAGAGAGAGAGAGAGAAAGAGAGAGAGAGAGTGAGTGAGTATAGAAGGTATCATGAGCTTCCTCTAGGATAGAATCCTAGTGATCTCTCTCTCTCTCTCTCTCTCTCTCTCTCTTCCTCTCTCTTTCTCTCTCGGCCCGCCTTTTTCTCGCGCTTGCACACAGACGCCAGCCTTTGTCAGCATAGTAAGAAGCGATCCTTCTCCCTCCCTCTCCCTCCCTCTCTCTCATTCGTATCTTTTTCACACCAGCTCCAAAAAGAGAGAAAGTGAGAGGAAGCAAGAGCAGACGCGATTGTAAAGCCGATCCTCACCCTCACTCTGTACACGTCCATCCGCGCAGTTCAGACGGTGAAGCTCGAAGCCCGACGCGGGACGGTGCGGGAGCTCGAAGGAGTGTGATAGAGGCAGCTACTGCGGTGTAAGTTTGTATGCGAGTGTGTGCGTGTGTGTGTGTGTTTGGGTGTGTACACGCGCGAGTGCTCGATATAGGCGGCAGCGTCGATTTGCACCGCGCGCGGAGCGCGCACTGAATTTCCACCCGCCGTTACCCATCGATCACAGAGCCCCTTTCACTTGGCTATACTGACATTTTATTTACACACCTTATCCGCCCGGGGTTTCCGCTTACGTATCTATAGCCGCCCCCCCCCCTTCTCTTCCACACACACACCCGCCTCACACCCACCGCGCCCTGCCGCTATAGGAAGGGAAAATGCTGGCAAAAGCTCGGGAGAGAAAGAGGGAGATCCGTGGCAGGCAGAGAGCATTGTTTTCCCGGTAGGTACGTGCTTTTACCGCACAGCAGCTCCGCATACTATGTGTGTGTGTGTGTGTGTGTGTGTGTGTGTGTGTGTGTGTGTGTGTGTGTGTGTGTGTGTAACGTGCGCGTAGACAAGCAATGTGTGTGGTAGATGTAGCCGCGGTGCTGATAATATATATATATATATATATATATATATATATATATATATATCCTGGCTGAGACTAAAGCTGCCTTGGCGGAATGCGCGATACTCTCGCGCGAAAGCAAGTACATGTACACGTATGTATGTATGTACTTTGCAAAGCTCAAACTGCTGCTGAACTGCTCTACTTATACCTCCACCCCCCACTCGCACTTTCTCTCAATCTTTTTCACATATATCCAGTATATATAGGATACGTGACGAGCTGTTGACCACTACTTGCACCTTGCACTGTCATTTTACTTATTCTTCTTTTCCCGATGCGCGGCTCAGCTTCTGCGACACCTTTCTTTGTCTCACTCATTTCTTTCTTTTCTCACACGTCCATCCCCTCACTTTATCTATATCTATCCGCTCTATACGATGTATATGTATATCCCTCGGCAGCAGCAGCAGCAGCAGCAGCTGCAGCTCTTGCTTATCTCTCCCGAGGCCTGCGCATCAAGACGATACTACCGACTTTTTTCCCTCCTTTCATCTTTTCTCAAGAAAAGCCTTATAGGTATATATATTTTCTATATCACTTTAGGGATTCCCTTTCCTGCCGAGAGACGTTTATAAACCTTTGAAATGTTACGCGCCAGAGATGCTGCGAAATATGTCTCTCTCTCTCTCTCTCTACCGATCGCCACGAATTTTCATTTTTCTTATCGAATTTCACTTTATCGCAATGCGTTCGCCCTTTTAAATAATTTGCCAACTCCTGTCGATCGTAAAATGCAAGTTAAACAAGTAAAATGCGCAGACCATGTATTTTTTTCCATAAGACTGACTTTAAAAGTCACCAATGTGTCATCTTTATAAAATGAATAAAAACCTTTTTCCTAAAAAAAAATTACTTTTACTTTAAAATATAAACAAATATTCTTACATCAACGTTTCAACATTACTAAATTTTAAAATCACAAAAATTTGTAAGATATCGATGAATTTAATTATTAAAAAAAGAAAAAATTTTTTATAAAAATCTCGAATATATTATTTTGCTACTCCAAATGCAAACATAAGAATATTTTAATACTTAAGATTTACAGTGTGAGCTAATTAAAAAACGATAAAGCAATTATTTATAAAGCAGATGGTGAGAGGGTGATTTATAACCTCTTCAATCATATACAAGAGCGAAAGCCAAGGAAAACCCGTTACCACCACTAATTTTCGTTATTTCAATCTCTCTCATGTTTTTTGAATTTATACTTATTACTATATTTTTCACGCATAAACAACCTTTTTAATTTCCGCCGTTAAAATTAAATTCATTTCTGGGCCAAAATTAAGCTTGCATTTTCTGCTATAGTCAAAAACTAATTATGATAAGTATATGTAATTAAACCTTGTCTCGAAATGAAATGGTGTATTCACAATAAGTTTTGTAATTTTCAAATGATTTGAAAGTTAATTCAACAAATGAAAATAATCGAAAGATTTATCGAATGATTATTTAGAGCCAATTATTTCGTCACTTTGTAATTATTCTTATTCATCGTGAAATTAAATTAATATATAACAATTTATATATATTATAGAATGAGAAAATTGTAATTTTCAAAAATAAATTGTAATGTTGAAAATTTGATACAGAGTAGTTTCAATTTCAAGCTATGATACTTTAACAAAATAAATGACATTTTTTTGGTAGCAGTAAAAATTTTGGCACGGTTACGATAAAACAAAATTGAATGAAAATAAAAAAAAGAAAGAAAAATTGAAGTAGATATCAACACAAAAAAAAAATTCACAGGAGAGTTATGAAATTAATGAATGATTTTATAACAAATATAAAAAGTTTAATTATCACCAGAGTCACTACTTACACAATGTAAAGTAATAAAAATAATTTTAAAAAATGAAGAAAAATTTTATCAAGTCTTAAATGAAGAAAAATATTAAAGACATTAGATTCTGAAAAAGTATTAAATGACACATCTATATTTAAGTTCGATTTATTTTCAAGATTTATATCGAATGAAGAAAAGAAAAGAAAAGAAATAAAAGTAAAAATCTGCACGAGATTTCTTTTTACGCGTTCTCCTCTCAACTATACTAGCTACTCCAAAATCTCATCCCTATACTTGCTTGCCGCTATTTAGTTTCAGCGAAACCCGTAATTTTCAGCTCGTGGTACAGGCGCCATTGCCAGTACCACCACCACCACCAAGCAATCCACGCGATTCTCCTCCTCCTCCTCGAGCAGTTTGAAAATACCCGCGTTGAGTGGAGAAAGGGGGTTGAGAGGAGAGGCGGGGGGTAGAGAGAAACCCGGCAAACTTATTCCCATTTCGACGCTCAGCGCGCACTATATACCTTTCTTCTTCTTCTTCTTCTCTTTTATTCCATTCTCTTTCTCGAGCTGCTCTACTTCAACCAACCCCCGCCCACAATCCTCCTTTCTCTTCCTCCCACCTCCTCCTCCTCCTCTCGATCTTCGTCCTTTTTCGCAACTCTTGGCATCAGGCTTCCTCTCACACACTCGTGGCAGTTGTTTCTTATTTACCCCATTTCCTCCTTTGTTTACTCGAGGGCCCTCGATGTGAGCGGCTGGCTGCTGCGCGCTTTTCTTGTGTGCCTCACTATACTCCCTCTCCCTTCCTCTTCCAATCCGCAAGAGAAAGAGTGAGGGACCAAGAGAGTACGGCGGTGGCGGTAAAGACGAAAAGCAGTGGCAGCAGCACGACTATGGCTGCTTCTGCTGCTGGACAAAAAGGAAAACAGGATGAGAGGATGGCAAAGTGACGAAAAAAAAAGCAGAGCTACCTACCTACCTACCTACTATATACGCGCGATGGAGAGAATGAGAAATTTCGTCTTTTCACTTTACCCAACCAACCAACCACCTACCCACCCCTTCTCACACTCTTTTTTTTCTTTACTCGCTCTATTGCTATTGCTGCCACTGCTTCTGCCACTCTCTGTACCTTTAACTCCTCTTTTCTAAATTTCCTATTTTTTTCTTTACTTTTTTTTCTACCCCCTTTTCGAACGAACGGCGAATCAAGAAAATTCAATAGACTGCGTCGGGGCTTCAAAGCCGATCAACAGTATAGTTTGTAATCAGACTAGTGTGTGTGTGTGTGTGTGTGTGTGTGTGTGTGTGTGCGAGTGTAACGAATCTTATATGTTTGCTATTTACTATATTTTATTTTATTTATTTCTATATTTTTATTTTTCTACTTCTATTAAATCTAATTTTTTTTCTATTTTATTTCTTAGACAGTCCGAGTTTATTATAAATGTTATAAGGAAGTTTTAAATTGATCATTTGTTTTTATTGCAGAGGGGGAGGTCGTCTAGTATGAACCGCCAACTGTTTCTCGCTTCCCAAACTGCATTGATGCGTCAAAAGTTACACTCGAAAGTATCAATCACGTTATTATTTTTTTGACAAAAGTTAATCCTTAAATGACACATTTCTGCCGAAGCCACTAAAAATTTTAAAAACAATACTTTTTCTGAAATCCAAAGTACAATTTTTTGCTCGAGTTCTAATCGTCTAGCCGAGATAGATCTGTTATTTCAATCGTTCTTTATAACTATGCATAATATATACTTAATTTCATATTTAAATTGGTAAATTTATTTCACACAAATCATTTTAGTTATCACTACCTAAATTCTACTGGTTTTTAATTTAAATTAATAAACAATTTATATACGTATGCGAGTATTAAGATAAGAAACATATTATAATATAGATAAACGCTGAATTTAAAAACCGAAGTTAGTTCATATTGAAATAAGCAACGACTGTTAGACTTTTGATTTAAGAGTAAACTATGCTATTTCAAGTAATATCATTTTTCTTCTTTTTTCTTTTGACTGGATGCTTTTTAGAAATAAAATCAGGTATTTCATGATTTTTACTTTAATTTTTTTATATTTTTACAATAACATCGATGCTTCGTTCGAAAAATAACATTATCAGAATTGTAATACAAAAAGCATGGTATGTTTTTTTTTTTTTACTATAAAAGTGGCGATTATTGATAGCTTTCATATCAGCTTGCGCATATTTACCTACTTATAAAAAAATGAGCATCAAATCGCAATTTGAAAATAATTATTTAAATTTTATTAGCGTAGTTAAGTTTTCCATTATTCTGTAGGGGTGTGCGAGTACTCGAAATTTCGAGCATCTCGGTAAAAAAAACTCGACTCGAAAAGTCGAGTACTCGTCGAGCCGAGTTTTTTTGAGTTTCTCGAGCTGCTCGGCTCTTTGAGTTACTCGACTGATCGAGCTACTCGATTTTTTCGAGCTGATTAGCTCGAAAAACTCGAAAAAACTCGGCTCAAGGAGTACTCGGAAAATCGAGCACTCGGCTCGAACTCGGTCAAAAAACTCAACGAGTCGAATACTCGCACACCCCTATTTTTCTATTATAAAAAACAAAAGTTTAATGTTAAAATTACAATTGAATCACAATTAATTTAGTAATTATGTATAATTTCAGATGCACCTCAGAAGCGGCAAAAAACTGAAATTTTAACGAGCACAGTAATACCATTGACACAAAGTGACGAGAACCGACTTGCGCAGTTGCAGCATGATAATTTACAATTATCGTGGTGGATTAAGTACAGCCTGTCACGTTGGAAACAAATTAATAAACCATTAGAAGCAGATAAAACTCGAATAAATGAACTAGCAGAAATACTAAGAAGTAACTACGAAGTCGTACGAATCAATCGAGGGCAATCGACGGTACAGCAAATGTTGCAATTAGAAGAAAGGCTTTCGATTAATTTGAAAAATTTCGATAGCCTCTTACAAAATGTTTTGAAGCGATATCTGCAACTACAACAACAGCAAATTATTCAACGGCAAACTGTGCAAAGCCAACGTCTTTCGCATCAATTTAGCCAAGGATCGAGTCAAAGAGAAACAGGAGCAGATGGAGTGTTTTACAATTATTCACGTGGAAATAGACAGAACAAAACAGGATTGTCTTCTAATAAAGGATAACTAAACTAATTATTATTATTATTATTATTATTTTGAGTAAAAAAGCAGGGAGTCAGTCAATTTTTTCTAAAAAAATCCAATGTGTGTAGTTTTAATAACCACGAGTCAAATTTAAAATATATTTAAAATTTTAAAATCAAAACAAGATTTAAAAATTGGCTATTATATGTAGCCCGATTATTTGTACAAGCAATTAGCAAAAATAAACTTAAATATAGATTATTTGTTACTTATTACGATATCTTATTAAAATAAAAATAAGAATTTAGCAATTATTTATTGTTAAAATTGTTATTTATACACTTAAATAAAATATTATATATGCTTAATTTAATTTTTTTATAAGAAAATTTTCACATATCTTAAGTGATTAAAAATTATTCACTTACAGTCAAACGAGTGTTAGCGAATTAATTTGTTATTTAAATTATCAACTTTCAATTATGAAAGTATTATATTATATTAAATTACAATTAAATTTGCTGGTAATCTTAAGACGATAAGGTAGAAAGCTATTATAAATAATAAAAGTAAAGCACTTTATGACTGTACATTAAAAAATTTTATTTCAAAATTTAAAACATTCATAATCCTATATAGTTAGTCAAATGAATAAATTAAATATAAAAACTCAGCTGTGCACTTAAGCAAGAGCAATTAAAATGTGAATGTCGGGCATGAGCACACATTACATATAGATATTTCATTTTCTGGTACAAGTATTTGATAAAGGTATTGCGTATCGATTCAAGTGTGCAATCACCTAATGTCCACAACTGTGAAATAGAATAGATTTGCTTATAATTAAATGTTAAGCATCCAAAAAATTAAATTTGTTGAGTTTGACATTTTTTTTTTATATTTTAAACAATCATTAATTTTAGAAAAAAAGTTATGTGAAACTGTAAATGTATATTGTATGACAATAGATTTCTCATAAAAATAAATTTACGAAAACAATATACTTGTACCTTTGAAAGTAAACCGCAAAGTTGTTTGAAAATTTTAAATATTTGATAATTGCTTAAGTATTATTAATTTCTGGAAGATTTTTATTTGATAAATTAATAAGACACGAGAAAAAGCTATAAATGGACATGATCATCGTATAGAAGACTAGTGTTTCAATAGTATCTACTTGATTTTTAGATAAATTATCACAATTAAATTATTCCTTAAATTATCAGTAAGAATCAATAAAAGATAGTTGAAAGAAATGACGAATAAAATTTATTCGTGTATAACACGTTAAATAATCTTCAATTATGTTATTTCATGCGTAATACGAATAGCAGAGCTTCATGTAGTTATATACAGGTATCTGTACATAAAGCTAGTAGGTACAATAGAGAAGTATATTTACAGCCTGGAGATGTTTACAAACAAAACGCCGAATAATCCCGATAAAGTTCCTTTGTGTGTAATAAAGTAATAGTGAGTTAAAAGAGATTATCTAAATTCATGACTAATAAATTAAAAGAAAAATGTAATTTTGAGCTATCGTTGTAAGATAAATTGTAATTAATTTATATATTATTATTACTGTTTTCTTTATTATTTTCAAGATTTTTTTATAATTTGCGATTTTAATCAAATTTGCATCTAAGCTAATTGTTGCTGTAATTTAATAAGTAGTTAGCTGACGAGTACATAAAGAGTGCATATAGGAACAAAATTTTGAGATACGAGCTGATGATGATACGAGAGCAAGTTTAAGATTAATATAAGACTACTTGGTATCCCGATTGCGGACCAGGTGTAATAGAATGATAGAGAGCACATAACTCGACGACAGATATATAATAAGAGAACGAGAAGGAATAAGTGCTGCAGTCGCGATCGTATACCTAACTCGTTTCACAGCCTAAGTCCATATACAAAAATTCGGCTCCCCTGCCTATTTCCTATACGCTCTCTTCACCCTATTATATACCTCTCTCCTTTCTCGTCCATCCATCCATCCATCCAACGTACATCCTTCCAAATCCGATGGCTCTTTTCAGCCCCCCCCCCCCTTTCACGCGATGCATTCAAATCGGACGGCTTCGGAAAACCCGCTTTTCCGGATATATAGGTCCATCCGGTAACGAGAGTAGAGTAGAGCACTCTGCTGCTGCTGCTGCTGCTAGTGCTGCCCGAACACTTTTAATTGGATTACAATCCCATTTTCAGGCGACACGCCGTGCACTTGGATTTCCAGCGTGCCTCTGTACCTCTACCTCTCTTTTCATCCCCTTTTTCCCCTCCTCCTTCTCCTCCTCAATACTGTCTTTTTTTTCCAGCTCTTTTCTCGCTTCGCGCTTTCTTTTTTTCTTCTTTTTGCCTCGGCGATGGTAGCTTCCGAATGACCGCACGTAGTTCGACATCAGGGTGACGTAAGCTCTCCCAGAGCCGCTGGCCAATTGCAAGGTCGAGTGCGCTCTGGAGTCAAGGGAGAAATAAAAAAAGAAAAAAGGAGAAAAAAGAAGGAAAAGAAAACGGGTAAGGTGGAAAGGGTAGTGGGACACGAGAAAAAAAAAAGAGTCAGGGTCGCGATGAGCGCACGTGACCAACTAATTACGGCCTATTACAAGCTTGAGAGAGTTCTTTACTCTCTCTCTCTCTCTCTCTCTCTCTCTCTCTCTCTCTCTCTCTTTGATTCGTTTGATTAAAATTGAAAACTAAATTGTGTCACATTCACATTATAGCTAATAGCTGACTATTCTACTGCTGCTGCTGCTTCATCGTGTCTGTCTCCGCACTCTTGTGTTATATATTTACTCTCTCTCTCTTTCTTTCTCTTTTTCTCTCGAATTAATTTTTACGTTAAGTTTTTGATGCATTAATTAAAATTTTTTTTTAAATTTTAGTTGTATTGACTTTTATATTTAATATTTGATTGAAATAAGTAAACTTTTTTACTGTCTGAGATATAGTGGGCACACATGACACATTATTGACTTAATAAGAGGATCAGAAATTGTTTATTGTGATCAAGGGACATAATATAATGTTACATCTATTTATTTGTTAATTTTTTTTTTTCAAAAATAGAAAGTAGTTGGCTTTTCAAGAAAAAAGTATCATAAAAATAACAATAGAAAACCAACAATTCTCTTATGGCAGGGTGTATCAAAGAGACAGACTAATTGTTTCAAGCTAGCTAAACATTACATTTACTAATTGTAAGTATGTAATAACAATAAGTATATAAGAACTGAAGAATTAAACAACGAAGAGTATTAATTTATTTAAGCGTAGACAAGTACCTACTAAAAACAATCGCATTAGTAATAATATAATCATCACGGAAGCACCGATTAAGTTAAGAGGCTCAACGTTTACCCATATTACCTACATATAAATATATAATCATATCGCAAAGAGACAAAAAGTAGAAAGCAAGCGCGGCGTGGCGCGGCGTTAAATCCGAGACGTTAATGTAAAGCATACATCACAAGTCACGTCGAGCGAGAATAAAATTATCTCAAGCTCTATAAAAGGGTCAGCAGCAGCGGCGGCGGCAGCAGTGAGTGGAGCTAATCAGTTTTTGAGCTTGCGGCAAAAGTCGCGAGAGCGCTGCTGCTGCTGTTGTTGATCTCCAAAAAGGCGCAAAAGTGTTGGCGCAGCAGCTAATAGCCGGATATATGCTCTCTCTTTCTCTCTTACTGGAGAAAAATAATGCCACCGGTAAACTCGAGGGACGAGGATGTAGCTGGAGTCACACAGCATATAACCACATTTGCGTCTGCAGGTCCCCAATCCACTGGATATAGTCCCGCATGTATACGTATACAGCCGGAAAAAGAAGCTGATGCGAGGAAGCTGAAGAGAGAAGGAGGCGCGAGATAAGCGCGGTTTATTCTTGTCCACGCGGCTGGCTGTATGTGCCGGGCAAGGCATTAGTAACAACAAAACGAGCCGTGTAGCGGCTGCAGCCTGCGCGTTAAATGCACCGAGAGGCTTGATAATACAAGCTTTCCTGCGCTATACCTAATATGCCACATCTCTCTCTCTTTTTCTTTCTTTTTTCTCTCTCGTCTTGTTATCCAGGAGCAAGCTTTTTAATGACTCGCTATGTATAGCTGTACTAATTATTGTTAACTGTCAGAGTTTGAAACTGCTTTATTTCTGCAGTCTTCCCCCCGGACGTTTTCGTTTAATGTTGATAGTTTAAACGTTTGCAGCTGTAAGCGATTTCATTATTTAATATTATAAAATTATTCAACTGCTCAATTCAGGAAAACCTTGTAAAAAAATTGACAAAATTGAGATATCTCCGAAAATTAAAATTAGCATTTCATGCACGCAAAAGTAGGATATTGATACTTGAGAAGTGAAGAGTTTTTTATATGAAATTTCAAATAAATATACATACGCATTCAAGGTGCAAGGCTATGCAATGATGAAATACAGAAAAGCTATTTCGAAAATCGATTAAGTAATAAATTTTGATTTAAGGAAGTTGCGCCCCATCACGATAGGTAGGTAGTTATAATATATAATACCCAATGGCCGTATGAAAATGTTAAATTAATTTTCTTTAAAATTAAATGATCGCAGTTGGAAGACGAGATGAGAGAACGAGAGGCTGTGTTATATTCTCTGCGCGAGTATAGTGAGCTACGTGTGGAGTAGTATATAGAGATCCAAAAAAGAGAGAGAGCTAAGAGAGAAGGGGAGATGAATTTAGGAAAGTAGATTGAGGACGAACTAGTATAGTATAGGAGAGCTGGAGTAACGTAAGGCAGTGGAAGTCAATTTGTCTAGTTCTATAGCTGAGGCTCTCTACGTGCTTGGAATGCATGAGTGTCGGTAAATATATACCGATAGTAGATTGAGCGAATTTATGTGGCTGAATAATACTATGAATCAAAATAACTGATTTTCTTCTTGCGCTCTCCCAACATCCCCACCCCCGCAACTTCTTCTATTCTCCCTTCTCCTCCTCCTCCTCCTTTCTAACAAGCAAATAATTGCAAGAAAATTTATAAGAGAAATGATTTTAGGCGTTTCTCACCGCGAGTAGGTGACTATGATGATTTATAAATTTAATGAAAAATCTTTTTGGAAAATCAAACCATTTTCAGTTACAACAAAGTAAAATATATACATTAATGGAAACAACATCAATATAATATTATATATAATCATCATTATCTTATTAGTTTGTCATTTTATTCTCTTATCGTTATATTTTAAACTTGTCTACGATTGAATAAATTTTTTAAAAATACGCATAAATATTTTAAAATTTAATAACAAACAATGAATATTTTATTGACGATGCTTAATTTAAAGCACCTTCAATACAGGTATAAAAAATTATTATTTCTCAATATATTATAAGTTATAAATAAATTTCAACGTCTCAATAGAATCTTATTATTTTTTTCTTCTTTTTTTTCAATACACATAAATAGTGTTGGTATTATAAGTATATAGAAGCGAAAAACAGACTGAAAAATACTGAAATTCATAATGTAGTGATCTCCGCCAGTAGATATAGGTAGTAGAACAAGAAGTAGGAGGAGGAAGAGTATATAGAGTCTCGATCGATCGATAAATGCTGCTGCAGAGCTGTAAGCTTCTTTGACGAACGAGCCCACTGAAGGCATTTCAAATCGGCCTGCGCACAAAATATAAATGCGCACCACAGAAGTTTATGGGGCCTCGTAAAAAAAACGCGGCTATAGCGGCGGCGGCGTCGGCGTCCTTTTACGTGATAAACGGGGGAGCCATTCAGCGAAAAATGCTCCAAAATCTAATTTAATATATCAACTTTACCCTCTTTTATTTTTTCTCTTCCTTTTTTTTTATTTTTTTTTTTACATCATTATGTAATGTGTAAAGTAATGAGATATATTGCACATCTTGTATATAAGCAAGGTTTGTTTGGAAATAATTCTTAAAGTTTACAGCACAAAACTTGACTATACGTACAAAAAAAAAATTAGCAACAACAACAACAACAATATTTGCATCATTAATGCTATTATCCCTTGAGTTTAATAAACAGGCGCAATTACTTATATAGCAAAAAATAAAATTGTTTTCCTTTGAAAATCAAGTTTTAAAATCACTTACTATTCAACAACTTCTATTTCAGCTCAGAAACATGTTAAGAATAAGAAAAAAAAAGGAATAAACTAAAATTGAACGTTATACGTTGGCTGAAGTTATTTTAAAAAGGCCGTTTATTTAAGTACGTAATAGAAGGCGGGTAGTAGAAGGGAAGGAGAAGCAAAATTACGTAAATATTGGTACCTGTTAGTATATATAATCACAACTACAGTGAAGTTTTATATATTGACGATGATAACAATGGAAGGGTTTAGATAAAGCGGAGGACTAAAGCTCTTAGCCTGTGCTGTGGAGGAATGGCTTACGAAAATTTAGCATTCTGCGGCCTTGTTCCGGTGGATGATGATGGTTGGATGGTTCAGGAGGCTGCTGCTGCTGCTGCTGATGGTCCCTCACCTATACTCGCCTGTATAATGCCATTAAAGAGCCACAAACGAACACCATTACACAGCATCGCATCGCCTTCTCCTATCCTTCGACGTATGTTCACTCAGACCCTCCTTCTGCTTCTGCTTGTATACACATCATATAGCTATATATGCTCGAGTAGGAGACCAGCAGAGAAAACGTTCATAAAATTATACTTACATCTCCCCGAAAGAATCAACAAGTCGACTAGGTAGCACAGGCTGCCTTTGCTATTACCGCTTTTAAGTACTGCATAGGTATGTAAGCCGGGGAAAATCTGTTAATGGAAAGAAGAGAAAGATATAGCGAGGGAAAAGTGGCTTAATAGCTGAAAGACGAGCACCTAGGTAGTAGTCCGCTTACTCTCATCCCCCCGCTGATGGCCAAGTGGGGGTGGGTGTGTGCAAACAGGAAAACGCGTCGTCGGGGGACGTATAGCTATATATATATCTGCTGGCTGGTAACTCTCTTCCTCTGCTGCTGCTGCTACTGCTGCTGGGTGTCTCTCTGGTATACACCATGCACATATACATAGGTATATTACAGGATAATAGGCAGAGAACGAGAGTCTGCAGCAGTCGATAATTTGATAATATTCCCCAGACGCTGCTGCTGCTACTGCTGTTGGTAGACTGGTACAGCATGGCAATAGCAGCAGCAGCAGAGGCCAGGCGGGCGTTAAAATGCGTCGGGACACACACGTGAGAGTAGGATAGGACCCAGTTGCACACCGTTGCCTACCTATACTATCTACTGCGACTGCTTCAGGCTGCTGTCGGGCTGCGCACTCGGAAGGGACGGCTTAATGAAACTCGGCGTCTCAGCGAGTGTGTACCTATATACATTTATTTGTGTGCTGGTGTGTATTTGCTGCTGCTTGGGGACTCAGGGGATAGTGCAGGCTGCATGTAGGTGCATACCCCCATAGTCTGCCTCCGCGTCGTCGTCGTCGCGAACCTCTGCGCTCGCGCTACTGCTATATACCTACTTGCTCTGCACGTGCGCTCGGCTCGGTCTGCTCCTCACCCTCCTTCTATTCCATCTCCCTCTCACGCGCGTGGCACACACACACACACGATGCACGAAAACTCATCTCTTGCCCTGGCTGCTGCTACTACTGCTACACCTCACCCTCCCTCATACCGTTCCTTTTCTATACCGCTTGCCTACTCTTAACACTGCCGTCATTTTTCTTTTCTTTTTCACGGCTTTTTTTTCATGGCTCTTTGACTCTTTTGACGCTCCACCCTCGTCCCCATCCCCGAGCAAAATTTAATCTAATGAACTTTCCGCTCTCTTGCTGTTGCTGCTGCACGGCAGATGCGTGCAATGCCACAACTTTAGCGCTACCCCCCACCCCCGCTGCTATACCGACTAACTTCTTCTTATATGCGCGCTGGTATACTTATATATTATTGGAGCTTCCCCCATATCACATTTTCCTTTACAATTCTCTCTCTCTCTCTCTCTATCCTACTTACTTTCTTCATTTTCTTCTTTCTTTTTTTTTGGTACCGCATATTAAATTTATTTTGAACTTGAAATTGGTTGTTTAAACGTAAATCTACTAATCGTATCTGTTGCAATATTTGAGCGAAATGTTTGGTCTTGTAAACATGTCGATTATTTGAAAAGTAAACTAGTTTGATTTTAAAGCAAACGATAAATTAATACACAATTTACTCTTTATTTGTGCATACCTACTGTGAAATTATGAATCGACCATTACCGACACATAATATAATTATTTTTAAAAATTAAAAATTAAATTTTAAAATAAATACATTAAAAGTAATTATTCATTTTTAATTATATTAACATTACTTTATTGACTTTTTAGAAAAATTACTAACATTTTTTCTCATCAGAGCTCGGGAGCCAAGAAAAATTGAACTTGTGACATGTAGATTACGAAGCTTATAGCTTACTCAGCTACGTTGCCTAACTGCATATAAAATAAAAATTTGATTACCAAGTGATTTCTTTCCTTTGAAAATTTAAGTAAAATAAATTTAGCTTTATGCAAAGTTTCAATTTTTGGTTTTTCTTTCGTTCCTTTTCTATAATTATAACATTTTTCAAAAAATTAATTAATTATTAATTTAATTTTTAAAAGTAATTTGCAAAAATATTAACTTTTTCTTCACATCGCATTATTTTTTTATTCCCTTTAAAAAAGGATTAAGCTATTTTTGTCCGTGTTTTTATGACAATATATAATATAAAAACATTATCGAGAATAAAAATTATATTTATCGACCAGCCTCGGTATAAAAAATAATCGAAAGCCATGTTTTAATAAATATTGCCCATAGAAAAGATGATGACTATTATTTCTTGTTTTTTCCTTCTTCTTCTTCTTTTTTTTGTTCATTTATGTGAAACTTTGCTCGTTCAAGTTGTATATACATGTGGACGTATGCTCTGTAACATCAGCAGCAGAACTGGGCTCAGCTGCATTTTACGATTAAGCCATCAAAGAATTTTGTGGTTAGAGCTGCTGAGTTTTCATAGGCACGATAAACGAAACTTTGATAGGGTATATTGAAAAAAAAAAAAATCATCTTTTAAGACTTGCGTCGTCTCGTGCCTTGGTTTTCGGGGTCAAGAATCACATTTCCGCTTGATTGATTTTAGGATATGTCTCTTATAAAAAAAATACACATATTATAGGTATAGCCTTTATACTTATTAATTGAATAGAGCTGTATATGTTATACATGCTGTAAAAGTACGTAATAAATTAGAGCTTAAAAAATACTGCATGAAATTTTTTTTTTTTAAATTCTAGGTACTTTTAAAAATTTATTTTTCCAAATTCAGTAGTTTTTGTATTTGTTTTAAAATTTATTTGAATACTTTTTACTCAAGCATAATTTGGCACGCAAGGACTCGTGTGTGAATCAGCCAATGGATATGGTATATACCAACTTAGCCTATTTCAGCAGTATATTTGAAGAAGTTGCGTGATCCGAATAAATAATATTTTTTTCCACGTTACTTTTGTTGGATTCACCATTTTATTATTTATATGATGTTAAAACATGTCATAAAAATACTATTGTAACTTGTGTAAAAAGATATTTTTATTTTATTTATGTTATAAATGAATTTAAGTTGTAAAAACCTTATTCTTATATAAAATTATATTACAAATTGTTTATCGTTGAAAAAATTTTTCTTTTAAACTTCAAACCTATGGTGAAAAGAATAATAGTTCAAGAAAGAGACGTATGACAGAGAGAGAGAGAGAGAGAGAGAGAGAGAGAGAGAGGCGTGTCTGACAAATTCAAACCACGATGGTCGTCGTGTGACGAGAGAAAGTTTTCTTGCAAAGATAAACTTCTTGGAGATCTTGACTTTGTAAACTAGGTTGCTGGAAAATGTCTGAATGTAAAGGGTAAAAGAAGAAGAAAAAGAAGAAGAAGAAAAATAAGAAAGAGAAGAAGGAGAAGAAAAAGAAAAAGAAGAGAATAAGTAAACTAAATACTATATATTCAAATGACCGTAGTAGTAGCCTCGCGTGATCTCACTGTACACTGTGAAAATCTGGTGCCAACAAATGGGCGTAAAACCAGTTTGTGCTACTGCTGCTGCTGCTACTACCCCCCGAGAGTTAATCCAGCGATATATTTCATCTTGGCTCGCGCGTGTGCTAACAGCCTCTCGGCTTAGATGTCCAAGGATAAAAGTTAAAGAGCTTTTAAGAGAGCACAGATAAATTTTATTCATTATTTTTTCAACGCTATTATTATAACCAAATAATTTACAAGAGCTGCAAATACGTAATTTTCAGATGCTTTTTTTTCACAAACTAATGTGGTGTGATGTTATCAATCTTATTAAATTTAACAAATGTATCGTGACTTGTAATGTCAACATCGGATTTTCTATTTTTCCTTCCCTTCGTTATATATATAGGTACACAGTCAAATAATTTGTGGAAACGTTTTTATGTTTGTCATCTCAAGTGATTCATTGATTAAAGTGCGTTTCGAGGGGGATCTAAAGGGATTATATTGGGGGAAAACGAGAAAAAATGTAGGTCAGAAGTATAGAGCAAAGATAAAATGTATCCATTACAGGAAAAGAGAGAGAGAGAGAGAGAAAAAGAGAATCTTAAATAAAAGCTTTTCCAGATTGTCGCGCACTGCATCTAATTGAGTTAAGGCGTGAAATAAAAATTGTGAAATGAAAGAAAAAAGAAAAAGAAGAAGGTAGGTAGGTAGGTAAGCTATAGTTGTATATTAAATGTGAAGAAAAACAAGTGGAATAGCTATAGTGTATGTATATATAGTTAAAGGGAGGATGAGGGAGAAAAAGGAGAAGAAAGAGTAAAGAATAAAGTAAAACAAAGTGAGAAGGGGGGGGGGATGATATGAGGCTGGAGTGGAGAGCAAAGGGATGGTCAGAAATTAAACTAATACGACAATCCTCCTCGGCGGCACAGGCTGTTAGTGCGGCGATGGTATGCCGTGTCCCTCTCAAGCCCATCATCCAAAATGGGGTGAAAAGCTTTTAGAGCGAGAGTTTGCGTGTTCTTCTCGTCGTCAATTTTTTTCTTCTTTACTGGAGGCTGGGAGAGAGAGAGATAGAGAGAGAGAGAGAGAGAGAGAGAGAGAGAGAGAGAGAGAGAGAGAGAGAGAGGAGTAGGAGAGGGAGGGGTAAGCGTGCAAGCGCGCGCGCGCGGCTAACTGGCAGCACTTTGCGGCGCTTATGCGGGCTGCTGCTTTCTTTTTTTCTCTACCCCCTACTCTCTGGTCCCTCTGCCTTTGCAGCTTCGCACAGCTTCTTCTTCATCGTCGCTCCACCGCCACCACCACCACACAAGCCTCCTCCTCCTATCCTACCTGCTCCAGTCAACAGCCACTAGTGTACTCCACTTTATTTTCTCTCTCTCTCTCTCTCTCTCCCTCCCTCTCTGTTGCTCTTTCTCTCTCTCTCTCTCTGTATATACTCCAACAGAGCAGCCTCAAGCGGCATCTCTCCGCCGCGCATATCCCAAGGGCCACCGACCCGATGTCGCTGCTCATTGTCCCAGCTCGCCCCGGAGTATTTGAACTTTCCGGAAGTGGAGGGGGGATGAGAGAAAGAGCAAGTAGGTAAGTGAGTGAGTGAGTGAGTGTCGGGCGAGCCGTACTCTACTCTCTACTCTCTCTCTCTCTCTCTCTTTGCAGCCGCGCGCTTTATCTCGTCACTTAAGACTGTAAAACAAACTGCAGCGCTTGGAAAAGTCGAGGCGCTCGCGCCTGCAGGGGTGATAACAATGCGGCCAGGAGTTGCCACAGAAGTAGTAGTAGTAGTAGTAACAGTTCACTCGTCCGCCCCGCCATCCCGGCTACCTGTCTGTCTGACGCTGCTGTTGTGGCTGTTACTACTACTACTACTGCCGCCACCGCCGCCGTAACGCTGACCCTGCTACTACTTACAACAACAACAGCATAGAGCCCTCAGCTCGCTTACATGCGCCCAAGTATAAAGGGCGTGCGTGCGTGCGTGCGTGTGAATAAACGGCAAGGTAAGGGGGTGGGGGGTCGGCTTACTTTATTGCTTTGCCGGACGGGGTTGGGCAGGGGAAAGCCCGGTGCTGCTTGCTCTTTATATGTGTGGTTGTGTGTGCAAGCGTGTGAAGTAGATGTGAGAACTGCTTTTCCTATAACAAACCAAGCAGGCAGGCCTAGAGAAAGAGAGAGAGAGGGAGCAGCGACTGGACAACCGGCGGCGAAACTACTGCTGCAGGCCAATTGTTCTCTCTTTGTGTGGCTTTTCTAAAGCTGTGCACCCTCCCTACCCCCTCCCCCTCCTCCTCCTTTACTATCCCTTTTCCCTGCGTGATGGAGGAGGAGGAGGAGGAGTAAGGGATGCTTGTCTTATACTCTGCTTCGCTCCGCTTTTCCACTTGTAACTTTTTATGAAGGGAAGAGAGTAGATTTGAAATGAGAAAATAATATAGGTTTTATGTATAAAGGCGATGCAAAGGTGCGATTCGTTTGTTCAGGAAGGTAATAACCAAGTACCTACCCCGTCTGATTTTTAGTCTAATCAAGATTTGTTTTTTTCTATTTTTTTTTCTCTTTATTACTCTCTTTCATCGGTTAAAATTATTCAAATTTGTCAACATGAAATTTTGGTAATGAAAAACGATGAGATGGTTATGTATATATACATAATAATGCGAGACGAATTACTATATTGAAAAGATCTTGCGATAATATTATATACATTTGGCAAATGACACAAACGAGTGCATAAATTAGCCAATAATTGAATCAATGAAATTAGTGAAATTGAGTAAAAAGTGTCCAGGCACATACGCACACGCTCACAAGCACGCAAATATCAACAACTATTATCAATTGAAAAACGAAATTTGGGGTAGTTCAAGTCATTTTCCAGCTTCTTCTCTTCTTTACTCCTTTTCTTCTCCCATATTCCCAAGAGGTTTTTCAGCAATAGAGCAAGTTTGGATGTGAGTATGGACCACACAAAAATCCAGTCGGACGTAAAACGAGTAGCGGCGCCGAGGGGACGTCCCCCCCTCCCTCTTCTCTTGCCATCCCCGTCGCCGAGGGGGTGACTGGTAAAGGAAGGAGAGGGAGGGTAGAGCTAGGGAGTGAAACGGGACCGGCGCCACATCCATCAGGAAGGCTCCAGCAGTTCGGTTCACCCGCTGGCGCCGGCGAGTCGCGGGAGGAAAAAAGAGCAAGAAATAAAGGGAGAAAGGTGGGGATGATAGAAAGAGGATCCAGCGAAGCTACTGCTAACTTCGTTCGGCCAGCTACCGATGATTCGATTTGCCGCGAGAACGTGTGAGAGAGAGAGAGAGAGAGAGAGAGAGAGAGGATACGAGCTTGTTAAAAAACGAGAAAAAGCAGCGTAAAGCGTAAGAGAGTACGAATAGTCAGACAGTCACCAGCAGGCGAGAAGCATTCTGATGGTCTCGTCGTTGCATCAGCAGCAGCAACAGCATCGGTAGCAGTAGCAGTACGTCTCGCCGCTCAATACGTAATCCACTTTAGCCGGCGCCAGCATCATTCTCTTCCTCCTCTTCCTTCTCGTCGTCGTCGTCGTCATCGTCGTCGTTGGCTCCACAACCCACTGTGTATAAACGCTCGACCGTTAGTCGGACCCCAACGACGCTAGAGCGCTCTTTCTCTCTCCTTTAAAAGGCATGGCGCCACCGATTTGACTGAATATCCTCTCTATATAGCTCGGCTGTCTGTATGTGTGTGTGTGTGTGTGTGTGTGTGTGTGTGTGTGTGTGTGTGTGCGTGTAGGAAGCAAGAAGAGAGGGGTAAGGATTATATCGTTGCAGCGCACTTTGCGCATCTGAAGCTCTGAACGACCTTACTACCCGGCGTCGTAGTCGTCGGTTGCAATCGCGCCGAGAGCGACTTTCTAGCGGGGAGATGAAAAAAGATGTTTATACGTATAGGCCACAAGAGAGAGAGAGAGAGAGAGAGAGAGAGAGAGAGAGAGAGAGAGAGAGAGAGAGAAAATAGAAAGCTCAGCTTTAACTTAGTCCGATCGAGATTTCTTCTTTCTCCTACTCCTCCTCCTCCTCTTTTCCTTACCCTAAGGCTCTTTCATAGTCTGACTGTTGTTGTTATTGTTGTTGTGTTCGAGCCACCCCTTTTCTAAGAGATTCGCCCTCATTTTTCAAAGTTCCATTCATACCCATAGTAGTACTTTCTTATAAATCAAGGATTTTTTATAATTTCTTTTTTATTTTTCTTCTTCTCTTTTTTTTTTAATGATATATATATATTTATTCTTATTTTGCCATCGATTATATTTACCGTGAAAATCCATTTTTATATAATTATTATTATTTTAATGTTTCGTAATTTAAATACGCTCTAAAAGATAAAAATAAAGAAATAATTTTGTAAGCGTTAAAAAAAAATCGATTTTAAAATATTTTGAATAACAAATTATATGTAAATTTATTCAGTCTTTATTTTTATCGAATTAATTAAAATTAAAACAATTATCGTGTTCTTACAAAGAATATAATAATTTAATTATTTTTATAGGTAGTATATAATATTATCGATGTACAAGATATTTTTACCAAAAATAATTGTAACAATTAAATCATAAACAAGAGTAAGCGTAAGAAATTAAAAAAGCCAATAAATTCATATGATTTTATAGAAAATTTAAGAGGATAATAAAAAAAAAGTAAGAATAACTATTTCCCATATATATATCTATCGATTTGAATTGTTCGGAATACAATAGCTTTGTACAACCATAAGCAGCTTCAGCGCACAACAAATACGAAATACCTTCCAAAGACTCCGACCCTCTCTCTCTCTTTCCTTCAACACAAACTCCTTCAGGTACTTATGTTTACCAGCTCTCGTCCCTCATCTACACACAGGCACACATACAGGAAACACACAAGCATACAAATCGGCTTTGTACCACCAAGGATAATAAAAAAGAGTAGAGAAAGAAAGAAAGAAAAAAAGGTTGCCACTTTATTCTCGAGATAATTGGGAGCGACGCACACTAATTTTCTACGACGGCGAATTCCATCTGCTTTAACTCCCTTCCTCTCCTCTCTGACCCCCTCCGGTATATACATCCACTACCACACGCGTTCGTGTATTTCTCGCTTCTATAAAGTAGCTTTCGTCCTCTCTCTCTCTCTCTCTCTCTCTCTCTCTCTCTCTCTCTCTCTCTCTCAGCAATACCATACTCCTGCTCTCGCTCAGGCAGCTCCTTACAATTCCATCTTATAGTAGTATACCTATCTCCTCGCTGCTGCTGCTACTGCTGTCTCCCCAGCTCTTGGCGATTTCTATAGCTCGCGAATTATTTCTCCGAGGAATTCCAAGTATAGAGCGAATCCTTCCTCGCTCGCTCGTCTATTGCCAAGCTTGCTTGCCAGTTGCCACCCACCTACACATACACCACCTACATAATATGTACATACACACACACACATATATATATATATATATATAGATTTATATTTATCTACATATAGCGAAATAGTAGCCGAGTAGCAGCAGCAGCAGCACATCTCGAGAGTCGCTCTTCCATCGGCACGTCTCTATATAGCTATGTATGTATGTATGTATGTATGTATGTACGTGCACGCGCTACAGCGGCAGAGAATGAGTGCAGCCTGCAGAGCAGGGGTGGTAGGGGTGCGACTTGCAGCAGCGCTTGTCTCGACGTTCGCTCGCTCGCTTGTTCGCTTGTTCGCTTGCGCACACCTTAATCGAATAACAAATGGCGTGTGTCGCGCGTGCGATGCTTATGTGCGTGCTTCCAGAGAAAGAGGGAAAGAGCGAAAGAGGAAGCTGCTGCTGCTGCTGCTGCTGTTACTGCTGCAACGCGACGTGGTGAAGATGCAGGCGACGATGTGACGCACGCTGAATCCTCCTCTTCCTATTCCTTCTCCTCCTACACGTATATACTTGCTATGCCGGACGAGGAAGCCCCAACAGTTTCTTTCCTCTCCCTCTCTCTCTTTTTTTCCCGTTCTGGTTTTGCTACCATCAGGCTCTTTTCTATCTCCTTTTTATATATATTTGCTCCCAATACTCGCGCACCTTCTTTTTTCTTTTTTTCTTTCCATTCTCTTTTCGCGCCTTTTTTTTTCTTCTTCTTTCCTCCTCCTCCTCGCGCGTACGTGAGCCGTTATCTTTTTCTATTTCTTCTCCATACTTCATCTTAGCACGTATATATAAGTTCTCTCCCTCTCTATTTTTCTCAGCGATTTGCATGGTTCATGCGGCTCGTGGATGACATGAATAAAAAGAGAAAAAAATGTGCCTACCGAGCGAATCTTCGCGACTTTTTCTCTATTCTCTCTTCGTCCTGTACTCGACCGAGTCCCTTCAAATAATAACCAAAACGATAACCCAATAAATATACGTGAATTTTCAAACCGATCATGATCGATAGACACCGGTGATGACTATTTCTTTAATATATTACCTTATAATACACCTACTCAATTCTTTAAATCATAATAAACAAGCTGATAAATTATTGTCGTAAACAAATTTAATAGAATCGCAAATAGAATCTATATAAGTAGGATGACTAAAAGTAAATCAGTATAGTAAAATAGTATTATATTTGAATTGCTTCTCAAAATCTCATTTGACATTTTTAGTAGTTCATGTCAATGTCACGTCAGACGGCCAAGAAGTAAGATGAATTGTGATTCGGGAATCTTAGGATGCATCTCCTGAAGTCGTATTTAAATGAATATATTAAAAAAAAAAAAACACTTTGATTATAATAGCAATGATTACATTTTTCTTTTAAATTAAATTTTGACAATTGATTTATTAATTATATGAGCGCAAAAATAGTTTACTAATTAATATAAAACAATTGTTTTTTAAA
Source organism: Leptomastidea abnormis (assembly GCA_030522805.1). Classification (NCBI taxonomy): domain Eukaryota; kingdom Metazoa; phylum Arthropoda; class Insecta; order Hymenoptera; family Encyrtidae; genus Leptomastidea; species Leptomastidea abnormis. The sequence goes on along the minus strand of JAPYZE010002829.1, from coordinate 10,909 downwards.
CTACGAAGGAAGCACGTAAAATGATTGTGTACATATACATAACGTTTGAATTTTCAAAATAAATTGACTAATAAACTTTATATTTGCAATTAATGTTAGAGATAAAAAAAGATTAAAGTAAAATTAAAGAAATAATATATGCTGCAAGTGTACTTAAAAATGATGGGAGGTGCTGTTGGAATTTTTCGTTTACGTTATATTAAAATTGAAGCTCATCCACCCTCACAGATTCGGCTCAGTTACAATCGCACTGCAGGGTACAACAAAACCAGGGCTCTCTCTCTCTCTCTCTTTCTCTCTCTTTCGATCATCTTCCAGGTTTTGCAGGTATAGGTCGTATATGCTAGGCCCCGGGAGTTATTCTGTTTAGAGAGCAGAGAACAGGGCACATAATTGCTGTTCCCCTGCTTTGCTCGTCGACCAAAAGTTGGCAAGCGCCCCTCTCCCCTTGAATTATCCTCCATACCTTCACCTTAAGAGCCCTTAGATTAGTCTTATCGCGTAATACGGCTTATGCGCCTACCACTATCTCGCCTCCTCCCCCTTCCTCTATATAACTTCCACTCGTCCTCTCGTGTCTCAGCTTTCCCAGCTCTCGATCTCCAGCTATATGACCCACTTAATTCCCGTGAGAACTTGCTGTTCTCTGCTTTCCCTCCCCCCCCCCCTCTCTCTCTCTCTCTCTCTCTCTCTCGAAACTATACTGGTGACCAGTGGCACGCAGAACTATACTCTACTCTATAACTTGACTATCGCAATAGTCGTCATCGCAGACTGAGATCCTAGAAAAGCCGCCAATATTGCTCAAAGCGAATTTGCGTATAGCCAACTTGGAATTATGTATATCGTAAGTATACGAATCGATTTAGCAATAGTTTATAAAAATTCATTTTCTGCGTGGCCATGTTGAACAAAGGAAAAAGAAAATTAGTTGGGATGACAAAGTTGTGACGATTAATTTTAGAAAAAAAAAAAAAACATATTTTTACATGTAAAGCTTACAACGAGCAAGTACATCTTACAAGTAAGAGTTTTCATTCAATTTTATATAAATACCTATATGTATATTAAAAAGTATTATATTTCTTGTTTTTTTTTTTTTATATGAATTTTTGTTTAAGATTCGATTAACCGGCTCAGCACTAAAATCTTTCAAGCTTGTAATATTATTTCTCAAATGCTTAAATATAGTAATCAATATCATGAAGATCGAATTAAACAATTATAGGTGATATAATTTAATTCGTTATAGCTATATCTTTAAACAGAGTTAATGAAATTAACAGAGAGAGAGTGAGAGAGCATCAAATTTGCTATGAGGATGATCAAATGGATATAATTAAATTCAGATCAGAGCTGATAATTAGCATAGGGTTAGCTTATACTATATATGCATTCAATCTCTTTCTCTCTCTCTCTCTCTCTCTCTCTCTCTCTCTCTCTCTCTCTCTCTCTCTCTCTCTCTCTCTCTCTCTCTCTCTCTCTCTCTCTCTCTCTTTCTGTTGATGTAACGTAATCGAGCAAGGGATGATTTTATACCTAGATCTAAACGAAAAGCAAACTTACGAATCTTACGGCATTATTATCAGTGTAACTTATTAATAAAAACATTTTTAATGCAAATAGAAATTTAAATATGAATAAGACGGTCCTAATTCAAAAGAAAAATTATTTATTTCATTACCGCATCTAATGATCGTTTCAAAAAGAAAATTTCAAGTAGTGCTTTGAATTTATAGTAAAATGAAATAATCGAGCCTGGCGGTAAAACCAAAATAATTTCGAATAGATCATTGATTATTTTATTCCAAGCTCAGGTTGTACATACAGACAGGATTTCTATTACAGCACGGCTCTGCCACTGCGCCGTCTTTGGCTACCACCCCCTATAAGCTCGAAATATAAAAAATTTATCTCGAGGCATCTGTACATCTCCAAGATATATATGTATATATAATATATATATATATAGCCAAATTTGCATGAAAGCTTATACAGGCATGAGGAGCTCGCGTGAAAGTAGCTCTCTCTCTCTCTCTCTCTCTCTCTCTCTCACGCACTCCTTATATACCCTCTATTCAAACGCGTTAAAAAGGCGCAAAATCGTTTATACTACATTGCTAGAACAGCCGTGAATTGGAAAGCGCGCAAAGAAGCCGAGGGCTGCTGCTACTGCTGCCTGCTCGGCGAAAAACGTAATTTTTCCTACAGCAGAGAGCGAAGAGAGAGAGAACCCGAGCGAGGGATAGAAAAGAAAAAAAAAGAGGAGACAGAGAGAGAGAGAGAGAGAGCAAAGCTAGTAGAGTCGGCAGTGGCAGTGCCTCCCAGCAAATTCCTCCGGGCACGCTGCCATGCAAATATAGCCGGCGCAGCGCAAGCACGAACCTCGAAAAATGCATAAGAAGCTCTCCCTCTCCGCTATACCTTTGAAACCTTTTTTCCTCCCTTTCCTGCCTTCTCCTCTCCTCACTACCTCCCTGCCAGCAAAGTACCCAATCAAGTTATACATATCTATATCTTCAGCGGTATATATTTTGGTAAAATGGAGCAGACTCAACTTACTATATATTATGTGCTCTCGACCAATACATTGTAATTCCCAGCAAGTTGGGCTTAATTTATCTTATTGCAAATTTAAATTTTTTCTTTTTTTCGCTTGGATAATATAAAATGAAATTACTATCAAGTTTTTGACAGAAAAATTTTTAAAAACAATTTTTTGTAATTAATATAAATTACAGAAGAAGCTTTCAAATCTTGCTTTGATGCTGTTGATTTCGATAAACAACTCAAAGTGTATGATATCGAAAATATTAGCTAATGTAATAAGCAAGCACTTTTTTTGTGCGTGAATCTATTTTATTTTATAATTAATTGTACGATAAGTTACTTTATAACACACCTGTACTTGTATTTTAAAAAACTATATTTTACGAGTTCATTAATATCTTCAGCTTATTTTTTAACTTTAAAGGGACAGTATACACAATCTAAGTTGATCAATGATCGACACATTACTCAGAATCAATCCATAATATAACAAAACTTTTTTGTATTTTCTTTTAAAACAAACAGAAACCCTAAATTTTTATCCTTCTATAATTAAAAAGGCATGAAAATCTACTAATACGTACATTCAAATAAACGAGACATTATACAAAAAAATGTTATTTTTTTATTGTAAATTAATTTTAAAAATTAACAAAATTAGAAAAAGATTTATTTGTAAGTCTATTTTGACTTAATTCATAGACCTAGTAAAAATAGAACGAGTATGTCTTACATAATGCATCTTTTGTAAAAATAGAAAAAGAAAGAGGTATGTTTGAAAGAGGTAGTTGTCTCTATTTGTTCCCATAAACAACAGTTGTATCTCCCAAATATACTTCTTTTGTTTAGTTTTCGGCACGCCTTTAAGCATATAAGCGCGGACTATGCTTACTATATAGATCAATAACATATTCTTATCGACATCGCGTACAAAAGCAATTATAACTTAAAACATTTGTGACTAAGACTATTAACGCATACGTCGATTATAAAAATAATTTACACTGTACAAATGATAAATAAATTATAATTACAAAATAAATAATTAAAGTGCTACAACTTGAAATGCCTCATTACACGAAGACGGAAACGTAACCCGCTGCTTATAGTCAGCTGATGGGAGAAAAAATTAATGTTTATTACAACTCTGCAGAAATATTAGTCTTTGTAAAAGCTCTTATTATTTGAAGGATCTCAGCAAGAAGTCTTAGTCTTGGTCAAAATGCTACTAATTGTCTCAGTTATTGTCGCATTCTGAATTATTGTTTTCACACACTTTATATGATTGTTTACATCTTGGATGTCGTAAATACAGTCTTTTTTTGATTGTATATTATACTGAGAAAGTTGTAAATAAAATAAAATTATCAATTGTCGAAATTATTCAAAGATAACTATCTTTATAAATATAAGCAGCAGGTGCATTTTTTAATATCTCTAACTTTTTTTTTCACAAACTCCTAGATTTAATTATGCCATTTTATATTTTACTATAAGATATAACTACCATACCCAATCGCTGTCAACATTTAATCAGTCAAATTTGATGTTTTTGTTTGAACAGCAGTGCATTGATTGATTTTAATCAGTTAAGGACATCATTCAAAATACAAAGTTTTCATATTCACATAAATGTGCATGCATTAATTAAAAAGTTAAACACGACAACGCAGATAAATTCATAAAATTTTTATAAAAATCGATAATAATGGGTTCTTAATTCGCGGTAAATTTACACAAAATTCACAATGTGTATATAAAATTATTTAGATCTAGAATAATATTTTTTAGTTAACAAAACTTAATTATAATAATAATTACAATCCTACCGTAGTTATAAATTAACAATTTTTAGGTAAAGGCGCAAATATCAATTTTCCATGCATAGAGCGTATTAAATTCATTAAATCCATATTGCTTAAATAATTAAACACAATGTCCAGGCACAAATCAGGAAGAGATAGATCAATGAACGCGTAAAATGCATTCTTAGCAGGCTCCCACAGTCTAGTTCTTGCGCGTGCAGTTCTTAATTGCATATTCATCACAGAAATCAAATAAGGAAAATGTTCAGGCAATTCTTCGCAATTGAATAAAGCACAGATTGCTCTGCGATGGGGTGCCCACATTCGTTTGTATTTAACTGGGAATTCTTTGTCCAACAAATAACTAGCACTCAAAGATTTGTCGATCAAATTTTTCAACACGATATCTAGATCATGCTTTTCCATTCTTACGTTATGTGATATAGTTTCTACGTCATCTTCATTAAAATACTTTTCCTGGTCATCAGGAGATTCAAATCCATCCGGACATAGTCCAAGTTTTTTTAATACCTCGACTTGGAATGCAAAAATTTGTCCTACTTTTTCCATAGAGTCTTCAATTTGTATGGCAACGAAATAAGGATGTTGTTTATATTCGTTTTCCATGCGTGGATCAGCTCCTAGCGCAAGTAGTATATTTGAAGTATCATAATCACCAAATCGTGCTGCTATGTACAATGGGGTTTGACCTTGAAACATTTATTAATAATTATTAGAATTTTTTTGTAATTCTTATTGAACAAGAAACTTCCACTTGTAATCTTAGTTTAAAATCTTACCAGATAATATTTTAGTATTCTTGAATTTTCAATAATTTTAAAAACAGACTTACCCTTTATATCTATATGATCCAATTCGCATCCTTTTTTGATTAGTATTTCTAAATTTTTTTTGTAATCAGACAAATCAAGAACATCTCCAGATGTTGAACCTAACCGGTGAAAAACATTTCGGTCCAAGTCATCAGTGGCTGTTAGTGCAGGTATGATGGCAACCAATCTGCTGAAAATTTGAGGACAGAGTTTTTTTGCTGTTTCAAAAATAAAATTTGTCTCTTTATCATTTTCAGCAGTGAGATTCGTTAGGCTTATGCGAGCGTTTTTGTTCAAGAGCAGTTGAATCAAATTTTCATTGTAGACATTTTTAAGAGCTGCCATCAAAACTGTATCTCCAAATATATTCGTTTCTTGAATGTTAATATTCGGGCTTCTAGATAATAAAAAAAGGTATTATGCGATAGAAGAATTTCGTTGTCTAGTAAAGATTTTCAGCGCTTATTTTACGATTATTTATGAAAATACCTTAATATTGCTTCTACTCGAGTTGGAATATCAGTATCCAGTATCCTAGATACAGCCAGATGCAGTGGTGTAAAACAATCAGCGTTAACTATTTGATGATCGGCACCATGATTTAGTAAAAGTTCTATCATTCTTTGGTTACCAGAATAGATAGCAAAATGAAGCGGAGTCCAGCCAGCGTAGTAGTTGTCAGCAAAATAATCCAGAGTAGAGTTGACCTTGAATCCCGTTTTCAAGAGATTTTCAACTACATTTACCTTATTGGACCCACAAAACAAATGAAAGTAATATAGGCCTTCATCGTTGTATTCATTAAAACAAGTGGAATCCTTATACAGCAAATAAATTGCTGAAAATACATATCATAATGCAAGTTTAAAATTGAATCTTAAATTATAAAATTATGAAAGAATGTATGGCTTTATACTGAGCGCAAGAGCACTATAAATGTAATATCCTTACCTCTTCCTAATGCTTTGGGTTTACACAGATGGATGGGAGTAGAGTTGATAGCATTTTTCAACTTAGGATTTGCACCATATGCAATTAACAACTTAAGAATTTCGTGCATCCGTTCCGAATTTTTTCGAAACAAACAGTGCATTGCGGAATCGCCAGGCCACAGGTGCGAGTCAAAGCTGATGCAGTGGTTCACGTCCGCTCCAGATTCCAGCTCCTCTTGCACCATCGCCAAATCACCAATGCAGCAAGCGACCTGCAATCTAGTCAAGCCCAACACCTCGTATAGCTTTTCTCTCTCAAATTCCCGGACCAATTTTACAACTATTTCTGTAGATTCGTGATCAAACGATAAAGCGTCACGCAAGATTTTTGCTCCAGCAGCTCCTACCATCCACGTACTCAAATCCAGAGCATCATCAGTCATCTCGTTTAACATCAACTCCCATTCGGATTTATCTTTAACTGCTGTACAGTATCTTTCCAAGGCCATTTGGAACGGCGTCAAGCCATTTTCATTAGCTAGAAAAGGATTCCCTCTGGATTTTAGAATTATCAGTATTAATTGAAAATGTGAACCATACACCGCAAAGTGTAGTGGCGTTGATTTAGCCTTAATAAATATACTTTCGTCCTTACAATTCCATTGAAAATCGCGTAGCGTAGGCAAGTTTGGATCCGCCTGGTTATCCAGCAAAAGTCTGGCTATTTTAATGTCTCCTGCTGCACAAGCAATATGCAGGTGTGACAGGTTGTCCCGACTAATTGGGTTGGCGGCAAATTTTTCGTGCTCTTTTAATATTGCTTTAACGGCATCGTTTCTCTTTGTATAGAAGGCAAGGTGTAAAGGACTCATGCCATCTTTGTTCGCCATTACAATATCAGCTTTAAAATCAGAAGAAAAACCAGCAACACAAAAATCAAATAATACTCCAAAGTGAAGAATACTGTAGCCAGGCCAAATATCTGATTCAAACGGAATAAAAGTATTAAGATTTTTAATACTGAACAAAAATTTCAAGTCACACGGACTTCTCATGGCTTGCAATACATCTAATAATAAAGTACCATCTGTAAATTTAATTTTTGACAATTCTTCACGTTTTTCAATGGTTAACTTATCTATTAATGAATCTTGAAAGTCATCATATAAATGAATTTCTCTGTCATTTTTATAAAAAAAATACTCCTTTTGCAACCTTAAGATTTTTTCTACATAAATATTTTCTAAAATATCTTCTGATTTTGTCACAATTAAATCTAATGGAGTCATTCCTTTTGCATCTTTGCAATTAAAATCAGCATTGTGACGTAACAACACTTGTATTGTTTGTAATTGTCCGTGTTTAGCAGCAAAGTGCAGAGCTGTATAACCAGGGTACTTAGGTGAGTCGTCGTTGACGCGTTCGTTGATAGGAACACCAGATTTTATAAAAAATTCCACTACCTCTACTAGATTTGTTGAGCAAGCTATTTGAAAGTGAGATATGCTATTTTGGCAATGAACATTTGTTGAGTTATTTGATTCTAGATGAGCAAATAACAATGACTTGATTATTATGCCTTTGTAGAAAGCTAACAAAAGTGGAGTAAATCCATGCTCATTTTTATCTGTGAATGTACTACCACATTGTAATAAAAACTTAAAGCACGACTCGCTTGAAAAATTATCACAAAATGTTGCCACAAAGTGCAATATGTTATTGCCTATATATTTTGTTTTTCTCTTAGCTATAAAGCTTTCAAAAGGTATCTTATAATTTATATCATAACCAGTTGTAATAATTGCTTTCATTTTTGGCAAATCTAATAAAGAATTTTTTAAAAGTTTATAAAGCTGTGCTAGCTTGATGTAATTATTGTTATAATTACAAACTCTGAACTGAGATGACATTTTGATTAATGCTATTGTTCAAGGTTCTGAAATGATAAAAAGATTAGTAATTAAATTTTACATATTTACAATCACAATGTCATGATTAAAAAATAACTTAAGCTTATATTTTTATATGTAAATTTATAAAAAAAATTTTAATTTAAATACAACAAAACATTTTAAATGGAAACTACTGATAAAAATTAATTGAATATATTTTCAAACTTCAAAAACTTAACTTGATAGGCTTCATTTACTTATTTATACTTTACAATAAAAATTTTAAGATTTATTTGTATACATTCAACAAACAGATATAAAAATATTTCTCACAAATTTTGGTTGTTATACTAAAGAATATAATTTTTATTGTATGTACAAATTGCAATCAAATAAATTAATTTACATGGTTCTTTCAAGTAAATGTTTTATTGTAGATTAAACAAATCTTTTAGTCTCCAAGTTTGTTTGATCACTATCACCCATTTGTAATTTGTGATAGTAATGAAACAAATTTACAGAATAAGTCAAAGCAAAGTATTCTAATAAAACTGAGAATCATGTAAGCGTTATCAAAAGATTAAATATGAAATTTTTTTATTCATATCAGAAATTTTTTCTGTAAATTCTTGCTGAACTTCAAACAAATTATTTATTTTTTGGTTGCAAATCAACATTTTTATTAGAAAAATTCAATCATAATAAGTGTTATATCATGTATAATATTATAATCGAATAACAATAGTAACAACAATAGTTCATTATTATGTATTAAATACAATTAAAAAAAACTTGTTACTTAATTAGCAAATAACATGGCAAGACTTCAGTTATATACAATTATTATTTAGTATCCGCTGTATAATTTAGTTTGAAATGTTGGATCGCCATTTAATATTATTTAATAAATATTTAATTAATTTTCATCTTTTACCTATAACTTTTATCGAATAAGAAATTAAAATATTGGTAAAAAAACAATAGAAAGTAGTTAAAATCTACAAGAAAAAAAAAATAAAAAACAAATTTAATAGTAAGTTTTAAATTTAAAGAATAAAACCAAAAAATGTATTTATTATAAAATGCATTGATGGATTCAGCTATTGTAAAAAGCATTTAAACAAAGAGTATCAAATTACTTGTTTTTGGTTTTATTAGACTGAATCGAAACTTTGCAAATGAAAAACACTTTAATAAATACAGCACTTGTCTAAATTAATACTTACAACTCATCAATTACAGTTGAATTGTTTTTTCATAGAAAAAGTTTTTAAAATTGTTCAAAACAAATTAATTAATAATTTATCAATCATTCTGACACTACATAACCTAGTATCCTGAATAAAAAACAAACGGGTTTGCGGCGTTTGCGCGCTTTTTTTCTGGTATGTTTTACTTGATATATGTTAATCAACCAATCGCAAATCCGCAAAGAAGCGGGAAGATCTTTACGTAAATACATATAAGTATACATATCTACTATACTACACATCTACACATGTCATAGCACTCATAGATAGCTTTTGTTTTATACACTACCATTAACCATACTACCTATACAAGTAAAATGATTCATTTTTAAAAATTTTAATTTTTAAAATTTAGACACAATTAACGATTTACGTTATAAAAACTATTAAAAATAAAAATGGAACTTTTTTTAAAATTGAATTTTTTAAATATATTTTTCTTATTTCTTTTCGTCCAATTTAAAGAAATAGTACATTTTAATACAAATGAGAGCATAATATATATCCTGTATTGCTACTCGGGCATAAGGTCCTTTAGTCCACGCGGTGTGTCACTAAAACCCGCGGGAACAAAAAGTCTTCTACACACGAGATAAAAATACAAGAAACGTCTCATTTCAGTTTAAAATTTTTTGTAAGACTAATAACATTTTACAAATAAAATTTAATTGGTTGATTATTTAATTGATTTATTACAGAAATATTTTAGCTACTTACGTAAATTAATTATTTTAAGTGAGGTCGAGAAATTACAAAAAAATTATATTAATGTTAATGCGAGCAATATAATTAAAGACACTAAATTCATTTCAATAAAAACAATATATCTTTTGAGGAGATTGACAAGAAATGCTTTACGCGCGGGGAGTCGGAAAGAAGTGTATGAATTGCAAGGGTTCCGAGTTTTGTATATTTTATTCTTTCTCTATATCTTTTTCTTTGTTATACGATATAAGACTCAACGAATGAAGGAGTTCTATCCTAAATTGTAATGAGCTTCTTTGAAAAGATATAGAAGGAGGCTTTGCGGCAGTAGTTGAAATCCCGTTCTTGATCACTGAGCCGCGTGCTTTCCGATCCTTTGGCATGATGCAGATATGCAGGGCGACTTCGTTTGATGCCGGGACTCCCCCAAGACTCTCATGCCCGGAACACGTCCAAGGTCCTCCAATATATGGCTGAGAAGTGGAGTTACTAGCAAAATTTAGTGATATTATCACTGTTACCAACCGTAATCATAAAAAAACACTTGGATTTATGGTTATGAGGATATACTTTATTAATTAGAACTAGTAATAGAAAAGCGCGCATGGTCTGCATTTTCAAACAATACTTACTTTTGTAATAATATCGATCATTTTAATAAGTGTACGTATTACGAAAAATTAATTTTTAAAATATATCAGAAAATTTAAGCGCCACCTTACGCCATTCGCATGAAGGACAGAAGGACGAAGGACTGCTTAATTTGTTCATTTGAGTCCGCCCTTCCTATGTTGCTTTTTCATGCTCTATGATAAAATACGCATGGGGATTCGAGATTTCGAGATATTAGTCCAGTAAAATAAGACCTGAAATCGAGAGGTCACGGAAGTTGCTGAAATTTGGGTATTAGGTAAATCGAGGGCGTAGAAAACGATGGGCGAA
>JAPYZE010002828.1:0-14845 GCA_030522805.1 Leptomastidea abnormis | reverse complement strand
TATAGAAAACGACTTTCTTCTCGCTCGAGCAAACCTGATTGATGCCCGGCGTCGTCAAACTCTAAAGATTTATTATTTTCAACCGAGTTCACCCTCTATCTCTTTTCCCCTTTACTTACTTGGTATACCAGATAGAAGACGATGTGGCGCGAAGCTGTTGAGGATGGAAACGGATATCGAGGAGGATTTAACCGGATCGTACGTGTCAAGCTTCTTCTTCTTTCTTTTTTTTTTTTTTTTATAAATTCACAAAGAAACGAAAACTGTTCTTTTTTTTTTTTTTAGATACGATAAAAGAGACAATGGCATCGGTTGGTATTTTTCTTTCTTGTTCAAGCGTGAAGGAACAAAAATTTAATTAACGCGAACAAATGATTTATCATCGTAACCAAGGAGAAAACCCCACTCTACCTACACTAATGAATCATTAGTAGCTTAAGATTGGGAAAACAATTAATATTATATACGCACATAATTCCATCTGCTTTTTTTCTTTTACAATACCTAATGTATAACAATGTGTAATTTGGATATTGAAAAGAATAAAACCATTGAATTACAATTATCCAACTGAAAAAGAAGAAAAAAAAGGGGGAAATACTCGATGAAATTGAAGACGATTAGGCAACTTAAGTAGCAGAACAATTTCGTTATACATCGTACCTATATAACTCAATAGTTACACATATATATATTCATGCGCTTCCGTGAATCCATCAAAAAACATTTCCTTATTACAACAGAGAGAAAGAAGAAAACGCGAGATACATTAGTCTTCGTTTGTGATTTGCGTTCGTCGTGCGCACTCATGACAAAAGCCCTTACGATACATTAGTCTTTTTCTATTATACAGGGATATAACACATATATATTTTATACATACACACACGTACACGTTGCTTTCTTATTAGATTATTACCAGGCTTGTCACAAGCAAGAAGGGAATATAAGTTTCGCTGTTTTCTCCGCAAATTCTATCAGACTTTTTTTTTTCTTTTTCTTTTTCTTTCAAGATATACCTAATCGCTAACCTGATTATTTATCCCTCATTGCTAAATAAAATCTATAGCCTGCACGATATATTCGTAATTTTTTTTTTCTTCTTCTTTTTGATCAAAGTAAATATAATAAGATAAATATAAAGAAAAATAAAATAAAATAAAAAACGTTACAACCACAAAACGCATCGTAATCTTGAATGCTTTCTCATTTCACTTAAGTTCAACTACGATATCCTATAGCTCCTATTCTATATATCCATGACATTTAACGATCTCCTAGCGATAAAAATTAATGTTCAACAATCAGACTTCAAGAAGAAAAAGAAGAAAATGGGTGAAAGGAAAAATTGCACTTGAACAAAATTGCAATATATAACTCTATAACAAAGAGAGTTGATTGTATACGCAGAGGAGATAGGTATATATATCGCAAACGAACTTGCCAGTTAGCAGGAAAATAAAGTTTAACTGGACCACTGAAACAAAAAAAAATAAAAAAAGAAGGAGGAGATAGATATTCAAGAATCGCCATATAACTATATATATAAAGTGTCCCCTGGAAAAATGTCGCGACAAAGTGGCCTCTTTTCATTCTCTCCCCCTTCTCAAACGAGCATACTTGCACTATACGAGAGGGAACAAACTCACTTTTTCTCTCAAGAGAGAGAGAGAGAGAGAGAGAGAGAGAGAGAGAGAGAGAGAGAAGACGGCGTGATAAGAGTATAGGTATAGCACATCGTCGAGAGAAGCTAATTTAATCCTTGTCTTGACTGAATCGAACCTTCTCTCTACTGCCACCACTACCGTGTCCTTCTTCTTTCGCAGCTTACTCCCCTCCTCCTTCTTTTATACTATATACCCGTTTTAATCTCAAGCTTGGACTTATTTTTCACTCGAGAGCCCCTCCCTTCTTCTTCTTCTTCATCTTCACCGACAACCTGACCGCTGTTCTTATTCTTTTTCTTCTTCTCCTTTGCCTTAGGCAATAGATGTTAACTTTAAGAGTAACTTGGATATGTCCAGACAGAAAAAAAAAGAAGGGAGATGATAATCGGAATACTGGTGACGTTGTTAAATTAGTGCGAGCGAGAGAAAAGAAAAAAGAAAAGTGTGTGTGGTGGGAAAACGATTGTTCTCTTATACGAATAAAAAGTGCCGAACTTGTATGTAAGTAATCCTGTTCTTTTCCTTTGGGCTAGACACGTATTTTGTGCTTTTCCTCTCTCTATATATGTGTGTGTGTATATTTGTAGACCAAACACTACACTATCGGTTTAATCCGATGTTATTGCCGGTTGTTTGTCTTTCTTGACTATATATCGCGTGTGCGTTAAAGGATATTTTTAACTTTAACGATCTTTTATATTATATTATATATTATCTCTTTGATGTAAATAATATTATTGTGAAATGAAATTTGTTTATTTAAGGGAGGGTAATGTATATTACGTTTTTGGTTTAACTATAATAATAAACGTATGCTTAGGATCGATATTATTATGATAGGGAAGAATATTAATTCCCATAAAAATGTAACTAAATTACGTAAAAATTAAGATATTTTATGATGCTCGTGAAATCTTACCTTATTGTTAATTACGTTAAATAAATAAACATAAAAGTAATGAAAATATAACTATCACAAATCGATAGAAATTTACCCCACCCTCAAAAATGAAATATGTCAATATTATTCTAATGAATATGTGAATATTTTGGCAAAAACTCAAATCTATGAAATTATCTTTCTCCCTTATAAACTTATTCGTTTCGATAAAAATGCATTTGGGAGCTATAAAATTATCCACGACAATTTAGACGTGTTATCAAAAAAAGATGGTTTGTAGCTGTTTATGATAGCACGAGCCCATGACGATATGTACTCAGGCTGAAACTCATAAAAATAAAAGATTGGAAAAAGAAGTCGTAAATAGGAATAGTTTGTTCTTATTCACCCTTATTATATTTTTTTCCAATGCTATTGCAAACGATGGTACGAACGTGTTAATGACTTTATTGAATTTTCAGTTCGTCGACTTTTTCTTTTGTTTGTTTCATTGTCGTACGTCACATATACATTCCTCTTTTTTTTTACTCGAAATCGAAAACGTATATGATTCGAAAAAAGTTTTTCGTTTTAACAAAAGTTTTTTTTTCATTTGAATTTGTGAACATGCTTGGAATAATACTAGGTAATCGTTAGTGTCGAATGAACTTTTTTTTTAAAAAAAAGAGATTTATTTATTTTAATTTTGAATATTATAATATTTTATAAAGTAAAGATAGTTTTTATTTATTTTACATAAATTATATTCTGATAATAAAAAATTAAAACTTTTATAATTTTTTAAAGTTATTTATAAACATCATAAAATTAAAAAAAAATTAAAATTAACATAATGCATTAATGATTGTAAAGTTCAAAATTACGGTATTACAGTTTTCATAATTTGTCACTTTTTAGTAAGCAATAAGTATCCAAGGAAAATTTAAGCTCGTAAACGTAGAGACCCAAAAGTTAATTTTATTACTAAAAAAATTTTCAAAACTACTTCAAGTAGAAATCATTGTTCCAAACAACTTTAATTAATTTATTCAAACTTTTTTCTTAACTTGTGTAACGTAAATATTAAATATGAAATTTATTTACAAAAAGTATCATTCATAAAACATAGAGAAAAAAAAAATAATAAACGATAATACAAAGTTTTATGATCAATAGTGAACAAGAGATGAGACATGTTGAAAACAGAATCAAATACAAATATGCCATTTGATCAGCAGAGGATTCGAAAACTTTTTTTATTGATTTTACAATTTCAATTTCGAACAAAACGACACTCGGTTTTTGTAAACCCTTTTTTGTACCACTACTTTTATCCCGAAATACATTACCTCTATTAAATCGATGCACGTGTCAGTTTTGAGAGAAAAAAAATATTACTTCCTATACTTTAATGTAATGTTCTAAACTTACTACGCTTTATATTATAACAAATGTTCTATTATAGCTATTAACACATAAGGAAAAATAACAAATTTTGTTTGTTTTTTCCTGAAAGTTTTGAATTTAAATAATTACATTGGATCAACTATCAATAATTATTTTTTGATTGCAGGTAATTAAAAAAAGAGCAAGTCATCATTAAGCATCAATTTAATTAAATTATAAGGTTTTCTCCAATACGTAAGTAAAACTTGTGCATCTAGCATTAATAACTAATTTTTTCATCAATTTGATATCTCATTTAATCTATTTACTCCTGTTTACTGTTTTTGTTGACAATATTAATTTCATTAAAAGATGACGTAAAAAATCTAAAAATAAAAAAAAAACCTAAGAAATCAAAAGTTAGCCCACTTTTACCAATTAAACGTAAAGAAAGACTATATAGCATCCGATGGATTCCTTACGGTCACATTATTGTCACAAGATACGCTTGCGTGTAAAACTAAAACTTTTGGACTTTATCAAGAAGAAAAAGTTCATTATACTTTAACTAGACTGGCTTCTCATCCTATATATTGTCCCTCCTTCTCTTTTCGTGTCTCAGCAGCAGCAGATTGCACAAGAAATCAAGTCGGGCTTCATTTGTAATTAAGAATAGAGAAAACTTTCGTCTGACGAATCGAAATTTTAATGACTCCAGAAATACATACATGTATATTCTATACTTATAAAAATACTAGGCCGAGAAACTCTTTAACAAAAAAAAAACTTTCATTACATTAAAAAGAAAAAAAAATCGCTAAAAAATTTAATTCTCAAAGATATTTTTATTACTTTTAAAAAATTAATAAATCGCATAGTGCTACTTGCTAAAATAAATTATAAAAATATCATTTCTTAACTTTTCCCTCGAGTTTTGCATAAAAGCATTCGGAAACGCAAACAAAACGTAAATAGTCCAACACAAGTGTAAACACACACTTACACACATGCATACGCATATCCCTTTCATTAAATTCAACCAAAGCCAATAGTCGAAACTACTAACCTACCACTACTCTATGCTATACGATATCTAGTCATTCGTTTGAAAGAGCCACAGCCTCCGCAACTCCTACCTATATACCAATAGCGATGCCACTTCAATCAGACACGCTCGTCCGAGAAATCAAGCTTCAAGTTTAACATACACCCATCTTGCGCCTGTGTGATTCTTGTGTCCATCAACTCCTCCATCTCCATTCCTATATATACGAATAGGTATACGAATTAAATGTACACACACGTGTCCATCAAATCCGAGAGAGTATACATATATCCAGCTAAGGTAAAACTTTGCAGCTCCTTTAGCTTATAGGTAATTTTTATCTAACAATTATTCGGTAACTCTGAATATGCATATACATATACGTCGATATACATATAAATAAAGTCGAAGGTATGTATAGATAAGTGAGAAAGAGTGAGAAGACAGAGGATATGTTACAAAGATACTTAATTATTCAAGCGAAGACGTGCGCTTGCTTGTCGGACAAACGTTTCGTCTCCTTATAGATATAAACGATTCTATCAAGAAGAAAAGCAACTCCGAGAATGGCTAATTCAAATTGGAGAAGATGCTGCTGCTGCTACTACTGTTGCATGTCAAATGAAAATTTAATGTGAGTATAGGTGTATGTGTGCTTGGACTTTTTCGTCTTGTGACCTTTTTTTTCTTTTTTTTTTTTCAATCAGTATGGAGTCGATATCGGTTGTTAATAAGTAAGTATGTCTTTGATTATTAACGGCGTTGGACTTTCCGGAGCTTCAAATATTCTCTCTCTCTCACTTTTCTTATTTTATATTTTCATGAATCTCAACGAGTTTACAAATTGATAAGTAGTATAAATATAAGGGTATGTGTGTATGGTTTGGGAGTTCTTTGATACTCGGATGAATATAATATTATATATGTGGGGTTTGGGTTATAAGGAAATTTTTTTCTTCTGTTTATCATAAAAAAGCCATTTACGAATTGGCATGAATGCGGAATTTGAGGGTATACCTATAGAGAATATAGAGGCCCTTTAATCTTTTTTTTTTATTTCTTCTTACACGTGCGTTACCTACCACTCATTCAGAATAAAATTACCTTCTTCTCGCGAGAAACGAGAGGTAGGAAGAATTTTTTTTTTCTTTCTACGTCTTATCCTCAAAACACTTTACGATTGAAATTTCGGGTAAGACTGATGATATATAGTGTAGCTGGATTGTTTTTCCACACGAACAATAGCCTTACTTTGGTCTTTTTTTTTTTTTAACAACCCACAACGTGTGCAGATCTTTTTTTTTCAAAGTGGCTCTATTGTGATTTTGCTTGCGAGCACTGGAAAGTGATTTTCATTATTCTCACTGTTTTTCGTGCTTTTCTTTTCTTTTTATTTTTTTTTTAATGAAAGCTTTGTATACAAAATTTCAATTATCTTAAGATAGCGTTGAAAAGAATTAGCTATCTTTGTTTTCTTTTATTTTCTTGTTTTTTTTTTTCTTAATAAACTTGGGTTATTGAAAGATGAAATATTGCTAAAGTATTGACATTGACGTTAATACTAAAAACAATATTTACTTTATAATAAACATCAAAAGTAAGATCAATCTTATTCAAGAAAATTGCAAGCTTGCAAAGCACATAATTTTATACAAAACTTCGTTACGCGCATAATAAGATAAATAATAAATAATTTGAAAAGCAAAACCAGTAAAATATTTAATAATTTAAGCGAACTTTATAAAATATAGGTAAGTATACTTACTACTCGCTATAATGCCTTTAATGCGAGATAAATTAATTAAAACGAAAATCGGCTTAGTTTTGCTAAATCCCCAACTGGAAGATGTTATTTATACAACTTTATTAAGTATGTATAATACTCTCTGTGAGACAGAAAGTAATTTGTTAACGACAACAGCATAA
The DNA here is from genome assembly GCA_030522805.1 of Leptomastidea abnormis. Classification (NCBI taxonomy): domain Eukaryota; kingdom Metazoa; phylum Arthropoda; class Insecta; order Hymenoptera; family Encyrtidae; genus Leptomastidea; species Leptomastidea abnormis. The sequence continues at coordinate 7,941 of JAPYZE010002828.1, read as the reverse complement.
TTTATTAATGATTCAACTCAGAGAGAAATGCAAGTTTAAGCCTAGCATCAAGAAATTACGATCTATTCGATTTGATTCTCTCTTTCTCTCTCGCTCTTCTGCCAAGCGGTATAATTACAACGATATCGTAACGAGTACATTTTAAGTAATTGAGCTTGCAGATGATAATGAAGTACTCCCTGTGTCATTAGTTTTTTTTCTTTCTTTTTTTGCTTTTATGACTCACTGGACTTTCTAATTATTCGATTTTTTTAAAAAAAGTAGAGAACTAGATGTTTTTTTTTCGATTGAAATAATTGAACTGGTTTTTCCAGAATTTTATTTAACAGAGCTTTTTTTAGTTTAATACCTGTTTTTCTTTGGTACATTAATATTCTCATAAATTTTGACATTCAGATTATCTAAAAGGAATAAAGTTACGTATTTTTTTTTTATTTTAGTAGCCAAAGTAATTATAAGTATGGAATACATTTCAGTTTGATAATTATGAATTATAAAATGACAAAAAAGTTACGAGAAAACGAATTAAAGAAATAAGGATAAAAAATTGTTTTTTAACGACGTATCATATTCCATCTGATAATAAACTGCCATTAATTTGATAATATCATTGACTAGCTAGGAAAAGTTTTTATCTTTCTATAATAACACCTTAAATTATTAATCTAAAAAAAAATAAAAAGTAAGTTCCAAGATAGACATTCTTAAAAAAAAAAAAAAAATAATTCATGTGAAAAAAAGCTCGACTTGAAGCTTTCAACTTACTTAATATTCCCAAAGGCGCGAAGTCATATATAAACTACAATATAAACGATAAACCGTTAAGAAAAGGCGAAAAGAGAAAGTTTATTCATCGTATTTTTTTTTTTTATTTTTTCAGTTGAAGAATGAAAGCAATATTCATACGTGCCTTCGAAAAAAAGACGTCTATGTGAAAAGTCTCGTGTGTGACTTGTGTGAAATTCTAATGCGTATATAACGCAAAAGTCAAAAAAGAAAAGAATAAAAATAAAATTCTCACGAAAAGATGTTGAAAAAGCCGTAAAAATGAAGTTCGTTTTTTTTTTTTTTTGTTCTCAAGTTTTGAATACTATCGTTGTTATACAGAATTACACATACCTAACGTACCATATAAGTTGTCACATCACAATAAAGCTTTTTAGCTTTTGACATAGATATACTAGTCTTAACTAAAATTGACTTTTCTTTCAAATTGTTCAATGATGCTTATTACTTCTATATCACATACACTATTGATCTTTGTGAATAAACACGATTTAATCAAAAATATTTATGTTTTGTATACCTATTAGCAATTGATATATCTGTATCTCTTATACCCTTTATCTCATTATTGTTGTATTTTAGTGCGTTGTGTTTCATGACTAATCCAATTATTTCATTTATTAATTTGACAAAGCTTACACACGCGATAACACAAAATCGTGTTTACATCGATAATGTAATTATTCATAATACGTAAAATATAATGACTTTAAATTAAAGCCAATAATTTATTTATGAATTTTCATGTACCATATAGATATGTGTACGTATAAATTATTCAATATTTATTATAAAAACTCTCTTATAAAAATATATTGAAAAAATCAGAAAATTCAAAAAAAAATTTTATTAAAAAAATTTTGTATTAACCAACCAGCAAGGACATAATTATAAAATCAAGCAGAATTGCTTTACTTCACTCAAATACGTGCTGCAATCATGTATCCTTAGTCCAAACTCTCTTATAAGACCAAAACAACTAGGAAGTGGGAAGAAGCCAAATGACTAGGAAAAAAAGAATTAGGTCACGTATCGGTTAAATATCGAAAACCAAAAATACAAAAAAAAAAACAATTCTTAGATTACAGGACGAAGAGAAAAAAAACCAAGTTGTGTATTCGAATCCTATAGCATTTCAACTATGCAGTACCATTATTCCAACCGCTTTAACCAAGATAGTCACATACACTAGCAAGGCCTATCCTCCCTCAAAATATCCGATTTCAATCGAAAGCTAAAAAAAAAAAATACAAAACTACTTGACTTTTCGCTCACATTATACACATGATAGCATCCAGATAATCGGTCGCGTTAATTCTAGAAACACGTGCAAGTCTTAGGATATTGCTGTTGCTGCGTAATTCGAGAGGCGGAGTAGTGAAGTGAAAGTAGAAGCAGGGAGGAGGAGGTAGACTTTCTAGACCATACGTCATCTTAATCTGGCCTGCTCTCTGCTTTAGCTTTTTGCTATACTGAACTTGCCTGTTTAAGAGCAAGCAAGAGAAAGAGATGGCTCGTTAGACGGGTATTTGCAGGGTGAGCTTGGGAACTTCTAGTGGTAAGGGGTATGGTTTGGTGTGTGTGTGTGTGTGTGTGTCATTTAGAATTGCGCTTTCTCTCTTGAGCTGCGTTGAGATAAGCGATAGCCCATTAATTTATCACCGAGTGTGCTATTGAACTTTTTTTTATAGGTATACGCGCTTGTTTTGTGTGTGTGTGTGTGTGTGTCTACGTATTTGTGTGCGAGACGTAATTTTTTTTTTTTATTTGATTCTTTCATTTATATTCTGCATGCATGATGCTACGTTGTTTATAGTGCATTAATGGGTATACGTTAGAATATTAGTGGTGGTGGTGGTGGTATATGAGTGTAAAAAACTTATTTGATTATAAGATTTTATTAATTTACTTTTTGATTTTAAGAATATAATTATATTAATTAAATATAAAACGGTTTATTAAAAAAAAAACATACAATACCTAACACCTGGAACGATATTTTTTCATATTAAAAAGAATAACGTAAAGATGAAAAAAATAAAAAAAAAAATTTTTCAATAATATTTATCGATAAAATACATTCGTGTGTACATCGAAAACCAACCTCTTTCTCTTTTTCCCCGAGACGCATAAAAATTTCAATATCGTATACGAGCTTTGCTTGCTTACTTACTAGCTCACCTTGCATTATTTTTTTTTTCGAACAAATATCACGACCAAAAGCTCTATCTCTCTCTTGCACATCTTGACGGAAATGAAAAATAAATGAGTGGCTTTTTCAGATTTTGTCCAGTTTTATGTAAATATATATATATATATATATATATATATATATATATATACCTTAGTCAATATATGTATCTTCCTTCAGGCAACAAAATCAATAGTAACCAGATCGAATCGAAAGCTTCCTTTTTCCAACGGTTCAACTATTTTCTTTCCTTACCTCACACACATACATACACAATCGAACAAGTCTAACAGCACTCGTAAACTGTAAAACTGCAAGCTCTTCGATCTCGAAAAACTTACTCGGTTAGAAAAAGCGTATTGAATGGACTATCGTTTTTTTTTTATTCTTCTTTTCTCGCATTTTCAACTCTAAAACGTTAAACGGTTGTCATCCAGCTTTAAAAGCCGATCAATCGTCTCTCTTAAAAGTATACTTTACATCTTTTAAAAGTCATCCAATTTGCAATATATTTAAAAAGAAACCTTAAAGCTTGCAAGAAATTCTTGAGCTTGCACATTTTCTCTCATTCTCTTATCCTTCTAATTTTCACAAGTCGTGTAAATAACAAGGATATTTCTTATCGATTTTGCGTAAAATAGAGAAAGAGACAGTGAGATCAATCATGTTAAAAAGCTTTAACACTTCTTTGACTTATTTCTAACAAATAACGTATGTTAGTACGTACGTGGTTTTGTAAACTAATAGCCTAACGCATTATTTCCTAAATACAAGGGGTATATAGGAATGGTAGATATAGGTATATAAGAAGAGAAAAGTTGTCATTTGGAAGAAAATCGTCCTAGAGGAATTGAACTACTGCGGTCCAGTTTGGTTATGGATGTTTAGAAGCTTCCGCATTCCTTCTTTTACGCTTTACTATAATATACCCCCAAAAGATCATTAATCAAAGTCTTGACAGTAGTATATGCGCAACTTGCTATTATACTAACATACCTTACTCTGTCTTCTAAGTGTGGGGAGACTTTTTTCTTTCTTTTCTTGAGATATTTTGACACCTTCGAATGGGGAGGGTATATTTTCAAGGGGCTATAAATAAAGGAGTATTTATTGGGAAATAATTATGAAAGGAAAAATGGGAATAAAGTTGGGGAGAACGAAGTTGAGGTTGTTAAGAAGATTGTTTTTTTCTTTATAAGGAAAAATTAAGAAACAATAGAAGCTATATTAACGTAAAGAAAGTTTGAGTACTTTGTAGATTGTTTATGAATTACTTGTTGATTTTACTATGAAGTTTAGAAGTACAAAAAATGAATACAATATAGATCTGAAGCACCTTACGTGAAAAACATTAAAATTCATCATATTTTCAAGCACAATATGAAAAATTATTCTTTATAAAAAAAAAAACTAAAACTAAAATAATCATAGTCTCGAAATATAATCTCAGGTCATCTCAACCTCGTACAAGTTTTATCCCCTAAAACAAAAAAAACAAACAAAAAAAGTTCAAAAAATCAGATAGATATCGTAAAACATCTAACATCTACGTAGTAATAACATCTTCATTCGTCGTGTGTACGTCTTATATCCTTTCGCTCGCGGGGTAGACAAATAACTGCAATTTTTCGCACCGCTGGTAAACTTCATCTCTCTCTCTCTCTCTTACTCCCTATAACATCCGAGGTGTATATATACAAGCGTATACATATATATAAGTAAAGGGCAATCATCCACAGTAGCGTAGATATATATACGAGAAAACTTTCCGCTGACTTGGCGTCCTGAGACGCTCATCTTATTCTCCCGTTCTTCTTTCCAAGCAGCGCAAAGTATAACGATGCTGCATGTGCTGTATAGCTGTTAGCAGCGCAAGCGAGCGAGCTTTATATATCCAACGACGCCTCCTTAAAGGGTCGACGTCTTCTTCTTCTTCTTCTTTTTCTTCGACTAATGCCCTTCTCTTTTTTTTTTATTTTACTTCTCGCGAATTCGTTACCTCCTACTACTACTACTACTCTTATTTCTCTTGACGTCGCGACGCGCCCACGCCACGCAAGAGAGAGCTAGACTCTCATCGCTTTATTTTCCAGCTACTTATACTTTTATACCTACACTTTCTTTTCTCGCGCATATAGCTGACGCTGATCGTATCTTGAAGTATAAGAGTAGTATAGAGCATTGACGTTGAATGTTAGGGGGTTGTATATATAGGTATATGTAATGTAGTTTTACTGTAACGGATGAGGATGGGAAACGATCTGATCGAGATTGCAGCTATACCTATATAGAGATGTTTTGGCGGTTTTCGAGGAGAGAGAGTCGATAAAAGCTCTCTCTTTCTTGGAGCTTGCACTTGCGCTCTCCTGAGTTGTGTAAGATAAATTGAGGATGAAAGAATAGAGATTGCGTTTATAGGTATTTATATAGGATTAGTGTGATATCGTTGATTTTTTATCGTGCTAGAATTATTGCGAGGATGTTAACAGTTTGTTTTACTGATTTATAGGATACGATACTATAAGGATTGACAATTTTTTCTTATAACTTTTTGTTTTTTATTTTTTGATTTTTATTGTGTTGTAATATTCAGTATTTGAATGAAAACTTAATGATCTATAAAAATATATTGGTAATAAGTATGATGGTCTCTTCTTTCGAATAACACTATGATAAACTCTAAAGAAAAATTTCCTTTGAAATATCTATAATTACTACCTTAATTATTTATTATTATATTTATATTTATTTTATCGAAAAATTTTTTATACGTAGGATTTTTTAAAATATATAAAAAGGGTGCAATAGTAACAAATAATTTTACATAAGATATTAAAAAAAATTATAATAAAATCATGTGGTAGGAGAATCATATGCAAAAACGAGTTAATAATTGTGATAATTAAAGCTTTTATTTACACTCTAGTGAATGTATTTCTGCTAGGGCTTGAAAAACTTCAACAGTCGTCAGAAATTGAACCCACTAACTATGGATTACAAAGCCAACGTTCTATTGTCTGAACCAGAGCAAGATCCCGTACGTTTCTTTTCTCCTCTTTTAGTTAAATATTCAATAAATCATATGACTATTTAATATAATTATCTAATATTAAAAGAATTCTTACACTTATTGAACAAATTAAACTAAAAAGGCGTATTTTTATGAATTTAAAAAATATCGTCTTTTAAATTAATAATCACAATATATGATTAAAATTAATAAGTACCTATTTATTACTTTACTGTAAATCTAAAAATTGTTCTTTTTATCCAGTGGATTATTGTTGATCAACAGTGAAGTTAGATGCAAATATGTTATGAGCCAATAGTTTTTTTTTTTTTTAACTTAATTACAAGCATGTAATTTTTTTAATCTTTTTTTCGCGAGATACAATGATAATCGTTAAAATAATTCCAAAAAATTTTTAAGTAAACGGTAAATTATAAAATTAATTTATTTGTAAATTTTAACTATTAATTGCAAAATGAAAATAAAATATCAGGTTATAAAATGATTAAAGGTTATAGTCAAATATTTACAAGTTTACTTATTATTCAAAATCATTAATTTTACCTAAATACACGAAAGTTATTAATTTACGCGAAAAGAACTAATTTTAAATTCTTCTTTAATCAAAATCAATTTTTACCTTAAAAGAACAAGTAGTTAAAACACTATGGCAAATTCGGGACCACCACAGTTACCTCGATTGGTTAAAGGCCAAAAAGTCCAACAAGTAAATCCCAAACCATAATCTCAAACTTTATAATCATTCAAATAATTATCTAAACTCACAATATTAACCAAATCCATATACATCAGGGACCTTACACTATAACAGTCACAGATGAAATGGTAGAACGTCGTGATCAAGAAAATCGTGATTTAGCTAGACGTTGGGAACGACAACAACGTCGTGAACGGGAAGACGAAGAGATGTACGGTGGTGAATTTAAAGAATTTAAAGTACGACGACGCTTTATTCGACGTGTATTTTCCATACTTTCGCTCCAGCTTGCTTTTGCCGCTTTCGTTATAGCTTATTTTTTCTTTGAGTAAGTTGATTATCGAATAACATTTTTTGTAAAAATCATTAATACTATATCGTTTGATTTATCCAATCTGATTTACCCATCACAGTCCGGAAGCTAAAAATTTTATTTCCGGTGGTCATCGACTCAGTGGTATGGCATTGATGATGGCACTGTAAGTCCAGTTTATTTATTTTCCTTTTAAAAACACGAAATAGATAAAACCTAAGAATATGGTTCATTGACGTGATTTTTACAGACTAGGCTACTTGTTCACTTTGATCTCGATAACGTGTAGCGATTGCGCTAGACGAGAAACACCCTGTAATGTCATCTGTCTTATGATTCTGGTAAGGGTAATCAGATTATCTAAACATTAAAAAATCTATGATTACATGAATAATATTTGATACCGGCTTTTTCAGACCGTATCCCTATCCTATATCACTGCTTTCGTAAGTGTACGTTACTCAGCGGAATCAGTGCTAATTGCTTGTGTATCTACGACGATAGTTGTCATAGTCATTTTCTTTATTGCAACTGTCACCAAGGTATGATGATGATTTAATTTAATGCGAAAATTAATTTTTAATACTGATTGATCAATTTTTAGTTTGATCTGACGAGGCATGCAGGCTTGATTGTGATTATAAGCGTAGTTGCTTTAATTAGTATCGTTATGATAATAATCGTCCAAGCTTTTAACATCATGGAAGTTAGATCAGCACAACTTTGGTTGGGAATTATCGGCACACTTCTTTTCTCGTTGGTACGATCATGTTTACACAATTTTATTATTGGATTACAATTAAAAACAAAAAAAGAAAAAGAAACCCTACTGATAAACCTCAGCTGAGATCTCAGCTGGGATCCCACCTGGGATCTCAGCTGAGATCACAGGCCAAAAAACCAGCTCAGATCCCAGGTGGGAT
>JAPYZE010002827.1:0-17523 GCA_030522805.1 Leptomastidea abnormis | reverse complement strand
GACCGGAGGTCACCCATCCGAGTACCAACCGCGCACAATTCTGCTTAACTTTGTTGATCGGCGGAGCTGCGCATTCGCCACCATCCCAACGTGTCGGTATTTAAGGATAATTATTATTATTATTATTATTTTTATTAAATAGTTAAGTTCATCTTTACTATATCAAATAAGTATCTATAACGAAGTTCAATTCAAATCACATTTAATTTAATTTTATTAAAAAATTAAGGTTAATATTATATCACAAATATCGAATAAAAACAAAATTCCAGATTTCTTTTTCTTTTTCAAAGTCTCAGCACATAAAATCTCAACTCCCCCCTCACCGAACATTTACCGAACAGCCATAATTATATTTTAACACGTTGTCACAAAAACAAGGCTCGTCAGTCGGTGATAATTGACAGTGGAAATGACGTTTAGATTCCAAGACCTATAAAGGAAACGTTAGTTCAGGATATACACATCTCGTTTTCTATATATACGTATATAACGTCAATTTCCTGGGACGTAGGGCGGATGGACGGACGGACGGTGGCGTGGACTAAAGCTTATCGTAGTCGACGTGATGCGTACGCGCGTGAAAGAATCCCATATATATACACGCACATTCACATACACATGACGTAGAAAAGAGGGGTCGGGGAGGGGGAGAGAAAATGGTTGGAGAGGGTCTCTCTAGGTAGGTGTGTTTCGTCCTTTCGATACTTTTCTGGCTTCGCACTGACCAGTAAGCGAATGTTCGTACAGGGACACGAAAAGATAGAAAAGAGCTTAGGATGTATGGATGGAATGATAGGAAAAGAGAGAGAGAGAGAGAGGGGGTAAGGTAGGGGGAGTAGGGCGTGAAAAAACGAAGAAACAGACCGGCTAAAGGACGCTGTCATTCTTGTCAGGAATCCAATGAAGTGTGTACCGGCATCCATTAGCTACTCTCTCTCTCTCTCTTTCCCCCCTACGTTTCGTCGATATACCCTGTTTCGTCCCGTTGGTTACTACTACCACGACCAGTTCTGCTGCTGCTGCTCGGCAAATAATAAAAGTGCCATTAGGGCTTTAATCAATTTCACATGGAGTGAAAGCGGCCATCCTGCGCACTGATTTATTAATAAATGTCAACTTTTACATTTATTACCTTGATGCTTTTTTAATCCCGGCTTAAGTTGACGCTGGAATTACGTGTTAGCTTATATACAGCTTTGGTATTTTAATGTGGTAAAGAATATAGTCTTAAGGAATTTCCGAGCATCAAATTAAGGTGTTGTAAAAATGCATTAACTTTAGATAGTTTAAAAGATTATGTTGACATAAAATTACAATATTATTTAATTTATTTTCTAATACTATTCCAATTAATAATAAAATTTCTAATTACACTCATATTTTCATCATCAAAATTTTCTAATCTAAAATAATAATTCGCGTCCATATCCATTAACGTATCGAACTTCTTCACCATATCATTCCAATTCGACCGACAGAGTCGTAAATATCGAATCCCTCAAATTGTGTCTCATCCGCTTTAATACACGGGCATCCTTTATCGCGTTTAAATCGTTTTCATCATTACCATTTATAGTCTCCTTCAATAACCAAGCACAAGAGCATCCGATATTAATCCTTCATTTCCAAGACGATTTCCATCAGCTTTAAAAAAAGAGAGACGAAATAAAAAAGGAAAAAAAAATTTTAAGAAATAAGAAGAGAAAGAGTAAGAGAGTGTGCGAGGACGCGCGATCTGGAACGAAAATAATTGCTCCATGATTCTCCGTAGTGCAGCGATTCCCGGGTCTTTATCTCGAGGGCGCGTCTTTCCTACCCTCCTTTCTTACCTCCTACCTCTTCTCTTGAGTCGACCGACAGAGGCATAAATCCCAGTGCGCGCACGGCGGGATCGTCGTCGAAAATAAGATAAAGTCGACGGTTAGGGGAAAAAGGATCTACCTCGACTGAGAAAGAGCAAGAAGAGAGTGAAAGAGAGAGAGAGAAAAAAAAGAAGTCGAATTCCCGAATAAACACATCCGCGATTCGCTTTATGGGGCGCCTTTGGTATCCTTAGTATATAAAGAGAGAGAGAGAGAGAGAGGGGCAACGCTGTGTGCCGCGCGCATTATTAACTCAACCACCGGAAAATGTCAACGGCACCATCGTCCGCCTCTGTCTTTTTTTTCCTCTCTTATCTTCACCGCGATCCTTTGCTCCTTTTTTTCTTTTTTTATTTTAACGCGCTACCACTACCACCACCATCACCACCACCACCAGCATCAGATTCACCACTAGCAGACCGGTACTTGGTTTCTTTCTCTTTATTCCGGTGCTATTCTCCCCCCCTTTTTCCTGCCTTTGCGCTTTTATTTCCTTTACCGTGAGTGAGAAAGAGAGAGAGAGAGAGAGAGAGAGAGAGAGCCGCCACAGTCCGTGGCTTCCCGTCAACCACTGCTTATTGACTTATTCAAGCGCTTCCGTTACTACGGACGAAAGAGAGAGTAAGAGAGAGATTTGTGGCTTTACAGTTGCGTAAAACACTATTTCCCTGAGAAAGCTTATCTTTAGTCGACGTTATTTTTGCTTTCTAAAGAACGTTTACACGTCAAATGTTTTATTCGACTGCGGAGAATAAGTTGAGTGAATTTGAGTGCAGGTACTTTGAATAAGATACATATACAAAGAGTGACTTTTTTAAATTTTCACACGAGGCAAATCATATTTCAATATTCACGAGGTAATTCATATTTTTCATACAAATATTAAATCGTTTTTCTTTTTTTTTTTTTTTTTTTTTTTTTTTTTGACACTATCTTACATAAAGCTCATTAAAGTATCATTCAAAAAATGTCAAAATAATATAATTCACTATTATTTCGAGACAAAGTTGTATTGATTATTTTATTTATTGTCAGAAGATTAAAAAAAAAAAATTGCATCACTAAAAATCTATTCAAATATTACATGGTCTTTGTCAGTTATGAATTTTAGTTACCCGCAGCCAAAAGCACATCTTTCTCCTCTTCAAAATCCTAAAAACCCTTTTTTCACTTGTAAGAAGGAGAAAGCGAAGTTATATCGTTGCAAGAAGGGGGTGTTTGGAGAGTAAAACTGCGTCGTCACCCAAGGTTTCGCAAGCGTCGGCAGTCCAATGCAGAAACGCTCTAGCTTTCTTCGGACGAAAGGAGGGGGAGGAGAGGGTGCAGAAAATAACGGAGGATGGTAAAGGTGGTAAGGAGACTAAAGGGAGGAAGGGGGGGTGAAGAAGCGACTCTATCTATATGACTAAGAGAGAAAGAGATAAAAGAGCAGGGGGAGAGAAGAGTAGGCGACGCAGGGGGGCTGGTGTCTGAAAGATAAGGTGGCCCCTTCTACCCCCCCTCTTTTCTCTCTTTCTCTCTCTCACTCTCTCGTGCTCCTAGATTATGGAATGGCACTTTAATTACACTAATGGGAGAACCAAATGTTAATTACAATTCGAAGTCTAAAAGAGAGGACGATTTCAGGCGCCGGTGCGACTGGAGAGAGAAAGAGAGAGAGAGAGAGAGCAAGAGCGAGAGAAGGGCTACTCTGCAGAGAGTGTGGATGCGCTAGTGCCAAAAGAGAGAAGGAGAGAAAACGCGATCGAGAGCTTTGGAAAGAGTCGAAGGAGAAGAAGGGTGCTTTCTAATGTAGGGCTGCTGCTAGTGCTGTGTGCTTTTCGGGGATTAGTATTATTTAATTAAAAATGCCCTTCTTGATTAGTTAAGCAAAAGAGTGAAAGAGGGGGGCGTTTTTCGCCTTGACATTGCCGCGCGTAATAGATCCAATTTTTATATGGGTAAAGAGAAGAAAGAGAGAAAAGCAAGAGAGAGAGAGAGAGAAAAGGATTGGTCAACTGGACGAGTTTTTGTTTGCGGCACTGCGTGTAAGCTGTTTTGTGCTCATTAGCTTTACTTACGGACTCTGACCTTTACTGCTCTTTGAAAAGGGTTAAAGAGATTCTCGTTTTCTTGCTATAGTTGAAAGTATTTAGTAATTTACGGTATACGACTTAAGCGCATTTTGAGATTGGTCAAGAGATTTTTTTTTTTTTAAGAGGGTTCTTTGAGATTTTTGTAATAAAGCTATTTTGTGTCTAATTAATGTAACTTTTGATGATATTAGTGGATCTTTATTACCAGCTGTCATTAAAATTCGTAAAAAAACTAAAATCCTAATAGTTTCAAATAATTTCTTACTGCCCTTTAAAAAAAGTTATTATTTGCTATCCGTTAATATTTAAAATATTTGTCGACTTATTTTAATAGATTTTTCGAGCAAATAATATGCCAGCGATACTCGTTGAAGCACTAAATTATTCAAGCTCGCGAAAGCCACTCTCTAATTGCTCGCGTAACGCCTCACTTTATTTTACGAGGTTTTTGGTATATATAGATACACATAGGTGTGTGTATATAAACCTGCGTACTGTAAGAGTTGAGGGATAGGGATATAGGGCTCGTATAAATAAAACGCCGCGAGAAATTAGCCCAACGGTATGATAAATTATACGAGTAGGCCCAGCGCGTAAAGATTATGATTCCGAGTATATCCGTCGGCTTAGCACGGACTCTATCTCTCTCTCTCTCTCTCTCTCTCTTGAGCTTGCTATACATGCGGTGTTATATACAGCCCAAGGGCCTAACTCTTCCTCTGTTTCTCTCTGTTTCTCTCTTACTCCGGTGCTCTGTAAACAAGTCATAAATGTTTTATTGCCTCTTGGTGTAGCCTCTTTTTCGCGCGCGCGTGTGTGTGTGTGCTTCTGCGGTATACCACACATACAGTCAATCTCTTTCGTATAAGCTCTATGTTTACGTACACGTGTTTTATATAAAAAAAATCTTGGTATAGTATAACAAAGGATTGACGGATTTAAAGGTGAGATAGCTGTGTATAGAGAGAGCTGTTTGTGGTGTCTGATACTCCGGATAATTCTTTTGTGTATATGTGGCGAGGGTATTTTTATTGTTTTTTCTTAGGGAAGTAGTCTACTGGAATAACACACGCCCTTGGAATGTGATCTTAAGTGGCTTGACGTGTGTGTGTATGTGTGATACGCAAGGGCGGGATGTACTTTGGCAGCCACGTAAATATTCTGACTAGAGGGGAGGCGTTGCATGGTGATTCTTTTACTACTGCCTGACTATAATCGCTTTGTTTTCCTTCGTTTAGATATGTTTATTGTCGTTAAAGGATGTGGTTAGGTGTAATTTTTTTTTTTTGAAAAGAATAGTATAGTAAGTTTATTTTAATGATATTTAAAATTGAATTTCGTCATACTTAAAAAAATAAGAATGATAGTTATGGTGTTATTAATAACGTTAGAATGTTTCTACAAATCATTTAAAGTCAATTTTATTTTATATCTATTATTTTCAAAGTTTTATTTTTCATTTTTATTCTTCTTGAGTTTAATAACATTTTCTTTTGTTCATGTCAAAGTAGCTTTTGAGAGCGAGAAGCATAACAAATGTAAAATAAAAGCTTCCTACACACTGAAGGACTACGGTTTCAATTTAAGTTTCGTGAAAATCATGTCAGCATTACAATGTACAAAAAGCACGCATGCTTAAATCTCTCTTACTCGGCATCCCTTTTGCTGCTGCTATATTCTCAGTACCAACAGCCGTCGTCGTCGTCGTCGTCTCTTTTGGGGCCTAGGCCGGACAAGCTTCGCAGCAGCATGCGCCAAGAGTACAACACAGAAAGTCAGTCCGACGACAAAAATCAGCAAGTCTGATGAAGCCTAGTAAAGGCATATATAACCCCTCCTATCCCTCCGACAACAACTCGCCTCTTTCTCGACTATACGATGAGAGGAAAGTAGATGGAGCAAAGCCGACATGTTAAATGTGTCCTTTTCGAGCAGGTGTACACTCCTACTGACAAATGTCCTCAAACACTTTGAAGCTTGGTCTGCCGATAAAATTGCAATTACTCTTTTGAGCCGGGTATTCTGGTTTATGTAAAACTTAGCTTTTGTCGATATATTTTGCCTTTTCTTTTCTTTCTCCATGCTATAGTGCTTGACTCTGATGTAATCTTGATTTTTTTTGTTGTAATATATACTTTGCTGGCATTATGCGAATCAAAGGAATATCAAGTCCAAACTTTTTGTTACGTTCTTTTACTCTTTAAACAATTTTGAGTTAAGCTGTTTTTTTTTGCATGATACGATGTAATTATGCACTTTTACTTTATATACTTTGTTTCAATTCTATTAAACATAATGCTATATAAAAATGTTTTTCGTGTTAGTTGATAATAAAACATTTTAAAAGCTTATAAATTTTTAGTAAAAAAACAATATAGAAATTATTGTATATTTTAATATCATAAATTAAAATTGCGTACTTAATCAGTAAGATTGAAAGATCAAAAATATGTAGCAAATACGAATAGGAAAACAAATAAAACATTCACGTATCTCACACTTTTCTTTTTCTTTTTCTTCTTCTTTAATCATTCTAACAACTTTCGTTCGGTCACTTAGTAAGTTTACACAAACACGTACATACACACACACACATACACATATAGCCACTGCTCCAACGAATCCAGGCGTGAAAAACTTCCTCCAAACCGTAACCCCCCCTCTCCATCCATACTCTCGACGTACCAGAGGACACGGTAATGGAATTGCACGCCACAGAAATATGTTATGCCCGCCAAGAGAGAGAGAGAGAAAGCCCTCGAGAAATTTCATACGTCGTAGGAAGACTGAATTACTATCGAAGCGTGTATACAGTGGGCTTTCGATCGGATTTGAAAATTCGCGAAGGACCAGAAGTGAAGAGAAAAGAAGCGGAGGCAAAGAGAAAGAGAGAGAGAGAGAGAGGGAGTGAGAGAGATGGTGGCGTGATTGATTTTGCGTACGACGCGTATTGGACAGGTTTGAGAAATTGAACTGGCCTACGGCGAGCTTCCACTCCTCTCTCTCTCTCTCTCTCTTTCGGTCTGTCTCCTATATATTTCTCGTGGCCTTTGTCGCGATGAAGGACGTGGTCCAACGAGTCGACCGCCAAGATATACATACATATCCTTACTCGCATACTTTCTCCCTCTCTCTCTTTACTTTTCTCATGCAAGCGAGAGATGGAAGTATATTTGGCTACGTAGTATGTGCCCTCGATCATACATTTCTTTTTTTTCTTTATTTTTTTTTATTCATCTCTCCAGTTCTCGACTCCTTTTTACGGATATTGAAGAGGATTGGCCCTACCCTTCCTTGAATGTCGAACGATTTGCACGAACCGAAGCTTCGTTGTATTTATGACTTCCGCTAGCACACATTTCACACTTCGTTCCTAGTTTTTTTTTCTTCTTTACCTTATTTTTTGACCCTGCGTTTTTTTTTTTTTTAGGAGAGAAACGTACTGGAGCACTTTACTTCTCCATCTTTCATATATAGGATGACTTGAAAGTGTATAGCAAATTTTAATAATAATGTTGTACATTTACGTACAATTAAATTAATTATAAAAACAATTTTTAAATATAAATTTTATCATTTTTTATGATTCAATATTTGAATATTTGCAGGAAATAAGTTACAATTCTGTATCATTTTTCTAGATTATAGTAACCTATAATAACCTACATTTTATTACCAATAGAAAAATAACTTGATTAAACCCATATCAAAATACGTGACTAACATAAAAAAGTTCACGAAATCAAAAAAATTCCCCTGTTCTTCAAAATCAACGTTATCTCATCATCCAACTTTGATTTCAATAAAATTCATAAAATATCAATTTCTTCCTTCATCGCTAGCCCAAATCCTCCTCTATAGCTTTAGCTTAATAAAAAAAGAAAAACTTTTATTCTCAAAATAAAACAAAGACAAAGCTATACGTATATAGAAAGAAAAAGATCCTCATCTGTATACGAGTCACCATCATCCTTCCGTCCGCATCTATTTTCATTTCCTTTCATCCAGGATATCTCTCAAGCCTACTTCTTCCAACCCCTTCCCTATAAAAGTCTCCCAAAAAATCCATCAAACCCCTTTCGACTTCTATATTCCGGTCAGCGCGTCTCTCTTCTCTTTTCCCGATAAGCGCGCGTATAGTATACACAAGCCTCCTATATTGCCGCTGCCACCACTGTATACGACTTGGTTATCCCGATCACGCGTTAAGGGTACGCTATCCCCTTTAATACCTTCAAACGAACGAACGAAGCCTCTCTCTCTCCCTTTATCTCTCTTTTTTTCGAGTGCTGGCGGCTTTTCGTCTCTTTCGGCTTTTCGCGCGCTGGCTCAAAATAAAGGGCCAACATGTGAAAGAGAGAGAGAGAGAGTATATACGCGTTTCTCTTAGTGCTGGGAAAGACCAAAGCAAGCTGGGTATACGAGAATAGAAGAAGAAGAACGAGAGGGGATGAGGGTGAACGCGACTGGAAAGAGTAGGAGTAGGGGATGAGAAGGGGATGTCGACGTGGCTCTTCGCGCGCCACCGGCATGAGGGATGACTGAGCGAGTCGGTTAAACGGGCGTCTTCTTTCATAAATTCCAGCAGCAGCAGCAGCAGTAGCGTACAGGACTTGCCTGCTTACTCTTTCTTCTTTACAGATGCAGACCCTCTCTCCCAAATCCACCCCCTACTCCCTACTCCTTTCTCCTTCTCTTGCTTTTGCGAGCATAAAGGTTTAGAATAAATCGTTTGGCCCGTTATCCACTCCGACTACGTCGAGTGTGCGAGATAGTACGCTTATATATATATATATATATATATATATATATATATATATATATAAAGGCGGGATGGCAAAGCGCTTTTGAAAATATCATCCACTCGATGATTTTCAACTGAATGTCTTTAGCTTGAGAGGGAGATTTTATTTAGGGAGGGGTAGAGATATTTTCAGTTTTTGGTTTAAATTATTGTTAGTTAAATATCATTTTACTTATATTTCATTTTTTATTTTTCTTGATTTATTTGATGTAATCGAAATAAATGAAAAAGGTCAATTATTTTAATTCAAAATTTACGAATTTAATCCTTTCAGATAAAAATAGAATATCAAAATTGGAAATCCTGGCCCCCGAGTCAGCGTCAATATTTTCACCATACGTCATTTTTCATCTAGCCGAAGAAGGTAAGGGATTTCAGAATCAATATAAAATTTATTTTCATTAGTAATATATTTAATTCATTATTTACTTACCTTTATACCAAACACCTAGCAGCATATCTTAAATTACATTTCTTTTTCTAACAATGCCAATTTACCTAAGTCACACATCCTTTCGCGCGAGTTTAGTTAAGCATTTAAATTGCTTCCTCACACATATATTATTAATATTTTTTTTTCTTTTTGCCTCTTGATCGATTATCATACAACACGTTAGCTGCTTGCGGCGTCCAACTAGCCATATAGAGACTAGTATACGGCGAATAAGGTGAAGAGAATAGAAAGAGAAAGAGCACATCGTGCATAACCTCATGTCGAAATCGCATAAATATTCTAATAACTTTGGAAACTAATATGATTGCATTCGCTGAGAATAATATCATCGTCTTCCGAAAGAGAATATGTATAGGAAAGAGAAGAGAAATAACGTAAGTCTCTCTTTCTCTCTTTCGTCGCGTGTGTTTACGGAATACGTAATGCTTGAAAATTGATCGCATATTGTGTGTTCCCATATAGTTTCTTCGAAATTTCATTTGTCAAGGATTTATTTTTTGTCGTATTTTTATGCAATAACTAGCGTATTAAATTAGCATGTATATGCAAAAGCAACAACAACAAAAAAAAGATGCATTGTTCTCTTCTAAATATTAATGCGTTAGGTATTTCAATAAGCAAGGTCTCTTGGGATTTCCGTATAGAGAAAGAGAGAAAACATAAGATAAAGAGAAAGAGAGAAAGAGAGAGAGCGTATAGGGTATACGGGACCCGAAACAAAAGGCCAACGTTTCAATTAGGGCCCTTATTAGTTAGCAATAATAGGCAAAGCTAGCCCCTTCTCGGTTGGAGCGGCGAGTATATATATACGCAGGTTAAGAGCTCGAGTAGAGTCCTAGGAGCTTTGGGCTGCATTGAGCTTTCCATAGCTCAAGTTGAAGGGATGAGAAATGGGGAGGTAGTAGGAGGTAGGTATATAGTAAGGCTTTTCAGTGCTTAACGCACGGGCGTTATAAGGTCCTTGGTGGTGGTGGTGATGCTGCTGCTGGTAGTGGTGGTGGTTGGGGTCTTGTTTGCGCTGGACCGCCGGCTCTTACGATATTACGGGCTGACTAGGCACTCTCCGCCATCTCTTACTTCTCCTCCTCCTTCTTCTCCTTTTCCTTTCCTCCGTGCAAACACCACGCGGTGTATGCCCTAGCGCGGACACTGGACTCTCTCTTACTCTCTCTTACTCTCTCTTATTCTCCATCTCGCGTGTCGGTCGTTAGGTCGATTGATTTTCTTGGGAGAGATGGAGAGGAGGGACTTTACCGGGTTGTGTATATACGGAGGACATCCTTTCTGTGGGAGGCCAAGGAGGAAAAGAGGCTATACATATATCTATATAGTGTGAGTGGGTGGGTGGGAGGAAGAGCGCCGCAGAAGTTTGCCGTATAGAAGCTGGGCACCGGATGCTCTCGACCAAACGCAGGAGTATTACAGGCCGATGTGTATATATATGTATGTACACCGCTGGGTAGCTATGGCTCTCTCTCTCTCTCGCTTCTCTATATAAGAAGCCGTTTTACGAGCGGGCATTATCGTGCGAGCTGCTACGGTCGACGTCGACGCTGTCTACTCTTTTACTCGAGACTCTTACGAACTTACCTTATTACGCTGTTTTCTTTTTCCCATACACTTGCTTCCGTATATTTCTTTCTTTCTTTCTTCTTCTCTCTCTGTTACTCTTTGCTGCCACTGTAAATTGTAACTTGAATTACCTTTAACTTTATTTTTCTTTTGGGTTAATCTGCGAGATAGTAGAAGCTAGTATATTCTAGGGAGACATTAATTTTGTGATGCTGAATGTAATTAAAGTTTATGCGGATACTCGTGACCGTGAGTATAGGTCTTTTTTTTTTATGTGGCTCTTAAGAGTAGGTACTTTATTAATGGTGTTGGATGCCTTTTTTTACGAAATAAGTGATTTTTAATCCTTTGAAGAGAGTTGTTTTTAGGTTAATGGACTTTAATAATATTATTTGAAACGATAGATCTGCGAGCGAATATTTTTTTAATGAAAATTAATCAAATAATTTTTTGGATATGTCCGACTATTTATTTGTTCGTTCTACTGAATTATAAGAATTTCTCCTTTCTTGTCATTTCCTAGTATATAAATGTATAATTTTTCTTATCTTTTTTCAAAAAGACAAAAGCTCAAAAATCATACAAAAACTTGACTTAAAAAATAAAACAAACAAAAAGGACACATTTACCCGGACTCTTTCATGTCTCTCTCACCTCTCCCTGTCTACACAAAAGAAGAAACCCGGAAGCGAGATCACAGAAGAGAAAGACATCAGATCTCACATAGGAGAGTACAAGCCTTATCAAGTCGTTCCGTTGCTCTTTTCCGTCCAGCACCATACTCTCTCTCTCTCTCACCCTTTTCACTTTAGAATCGCGCATATCTCATAACGTTTTCTCCGCACACTATACATACTACCACTACTACTCTTTCCCTTCCCCATCTTCTGACAAAAGCCTCTTTACCAGCAGCAGTAGCTCCAGCTATTCATTCGTCCTTGCCGCATATCACAAGACTCTCGCGAATTTCACTCGCCGCCGACAGCAAAACCAAGTGCGAGCCTCACTTTAAGGGTGAGATGTTGCTGCTGCTACTACTGAGGTTGCTAAAGAGGAGAGAAGGATAGAACAGCCAAGGCGACATCTTGTATTGTCAGATACCAGCAGTGTGTTGCGCCATGCGACAAATTCATAATTGCGTTAATGCGGGTAGGTGCGGGTGCGTCTTTGGACTGCGCCCACTGCTACCAGAACCCCGTCGTTCTCTCTATCTTTCTCTCTCTCGCATTTAACACCGCACATGCGTTGTATACTATCGTAAGCTACTACTGTATATACCCGCTGAGACACTGTGGAGTACCTTACTCTCTATCTTGCTCTTTGCTATACCTTATATTCTTCCCTACCTCAATAATATAGGTATAGATATAGACCTATCCTACTCCAGAAGTGTGCTCCTTCACTAGAAAGAGAAAGAGAGAAGTAAAGTGAGGAGGGAGGCTCGTTAATCTTCGTGCTGGGTGGGAAGAAGAGAGTAAGGGTGAATCAGAAGAGTAGGAAGAGGATTAATACCTAGGCAGTAGACTGGAGGTATCCTGGGCTATTGTACCTCCTCCTCCTCCTTCTACCAATCTTTCTCTCGCTCGGCCGATGATTATTAATTAAATTCGGCTAGGCAAGTCTTATATACCAGGCCTCTTTCTCTCTCTTTCCCTCTCTCTCTCTCTTGGAAAGCTCTCTTTCTCGCTTCGATTTTATTGAGCTGAAAAGGTGAGTGGGAGGGGGGTGGATTGCTTTTACCTCCTTTCTGCAATCTTGCTTTAATGCGCCGCGGTAGCGATACGTCAATTCGCGCTTTCTTGTCTAGACGGAAGGGGGATCGAAGGTATAGGTATAGCTTGGCGACGTTTATCGGGTCTTAGCTAAGGAATCTTTCAAGTTTGGGGGGATGCCGTAGAGCTATGGTAATGGATTTTAGATGGAAGAGGTGGAAGAGGAGGCGAACAGGTATGCAGTTTTTTTTTGGATTACGTTTTCTTAATTTTTCTTTTATATCACTTAATTTATTATAAAAAAAGGTAATCCTTAATATAACAAAAAAAGTAAAGTATCGTTTATAGAAATAATCTAAAGAGTAAAATTGTATTCCCAAGTACCTACTTATCGCAAAATAATATAAAATTTAATAATTATAGATAATCTCAAATATCAGGATATTAAATCGTTGATAAAACTCGCTTACTTGACCTACAGAAATAAAAATAACCACTTATGTTTTATTAATAAGCCAATCGCATGTAAATTTAGAAAGTGAAACACAGTTATAAAAAGCTATTGAGCAAATTTCATATGAGAATCACGCGCTTGCTTGCATACGTCTTTATATATACACCAAAAGCAAGAGCCATTCTGGTACATATATAGTACACTCGAAAAAGCGTTACACATCGAGATAATAGAGCCATTAAATCGAGCAGCTTCCAGCGAAATCACATGCACGCTCGCTTATTCCTTCCTATACACCAAACGTACTCTGGTGATGGTGGAGATGGCGGTGGTGGTGGTAGAGCCCTTTAATTATCATAAACGTCGGCTCACGAAGCGAGAAGATCACAGCTATCTACAGAATAGCGCAGTCGACGATATACATGTAGTGTATATACGAAGAGATGGAGAGATAGGGAGGACTAGTAGATGAAGAAGAGTCTCGCAATGGATGTTGGATAAAAGGAAAACGAGATAAAATGCCACAAAACGGGTGTGTGTATGGAATCAAGCGTGGTTAATAGAGAGAGAGAAAAAGAGAGAGAGAGATGTATATAAAGAGATAGAGAGTCCGTTGGCGGCAATGAGGTGAGATGCGCAACGTGTGAACGAGCCGAAATAAAACAGTGATATCGAGGCATTTCACGCACGAGCGAGGAACGTTTAGCAAATTCAGCGTGCGTGCCGACAGTCGACAGCTTCTCCCTCCTCCTCCTCCTCCTTCACTCGCTATACACAGTGCTCTCTTTTACTCTCTATCCCCCTCTCACATACATATAGTCATACCATACCTCTCTCTCTGCCTGGGTTATCTGCACACCCTGCTTCCCTACCCCACGTTACCGTAAAGGGCAGAAAGAGAGAGAGAGAGAGAGAGAGAGCCGCAGGGTGTACGCTCGCGTTGAAAAATACGCCGCTCGCTGACACCTGTGGCTTCGGGAGGCAGCCACCCTTCCCCCCCCTCCCCCTTTTCCATACCCTGTGATTCTACATACGCGAAGCGTACCCGCACGCCTTCAACCTCTCTCCCTATTCCTCTCTACTACCGTTCTCTCTTTTTTTCTCTCTCTCTCTCTCTTTCTCTCTCTAGATCCAGTATACACTCTAGTAACGTGGAGAGAGAGAGAGAGAGAGAGAGCTGAAAAAAAATGCGGAATCGGCGAGTGAGTGCACCGCACCCTCTGCTGCTTTGGTTCTTCGCATCGATAAATATCGAGTGCGCACAGGGTAAAAAAAAAAAATTGATATCTCCACATGTGAGAGGGGGATATGATGCGCGTTATCGGATTCAACGATGGTGAGGTGAGCAGCTAACCTCATTGATTTTGTACAGGTTTATTTTTTTTTTCTTTTTTTCTCTTTTCTCTCTTTTATTTGGTGTATTTACTGGAATATGTGGATGGAAAGTGGGCTAACGAGTGGTCCTTCCGGTGAACGCTCGATTTATTACCTTGAAATTTATCGTGCGTGGATTTATACACTGATTGTAGTATTAGCTTTCGAGATAAACGAGTGAGCTGGTTTAGCGAGCACCATCTAATTGATAATGCATTTTATTATGAATTTATATTTCTTTTTAAAATAGTGATTTGTGTTAATTTATGAAATAATTCATAATGATATACAATACTGTAAATAAATATATTTATTTAAAATTTATTTCATTTATAATATAATTCAACTTGTACAATTGTAAAACATTCGTCATAAAATATATATTTTATTCAAAATCTGTAAAGACAACCAAAGTCGTACTAATACCACATAAATTGACAAATTTTATATGCATCAAAGAACACCAAACCTTTGCCTCATAAGCCCTGCGTTTATACACAATAGAAACGATCGTCCGAGTCGTTATACCACACACAGACATGGGACGACGACACACCGCGTGAGAGTAGAAAGTAACGCGTTCTCGCTCGTTTCAGACTCCACAAGTGGTGGACTTTACGGGACTTAAGATTAATCCTTGTAATTACCCCCGGTACCCCCGGGGCCTCGCTCCTCTCACACCCTCACTCGTTCATTCATTCATTCACTCACTCTTCTTCCTACAGTTACGAGAGAAAGAGTGAGTAAGTTGTTCTCTCTGCGCTTTCGTTTTTGCCTTTTCACCTAACGCCTAAAACGACTGGTCTCTCTCTCTCTCTCTTTTTCTCTCTCGACTCCCCTCGACGTAGAGGCACACCACGGTAAACGCGCCCACACGGGCGTTCGACCATAAAGATATTTATCAGACCGGTGTGTAGTAGTTCTTGGTCATCCTTTTGCTACTATGTATACGCTCTCTTTCTCTCTCTTCTTTTGCTATCCTACTACTACCTACCTTCTAGCCCCTCGCAGTTAGAATATCTCTCACTAGTCTCGACGAAAAATCAATTACTCTCTGATTGTGTTTTATGCGAGCTCTTTTAGGTTTAACGCGATTAACGCCCGTTAGACTGGAATGATTTTATTTTTTTTTCTTCTTCTTCATGCTGCTTTTTTTCTCTCTATCTTTCTCTTAACGGTGGAAAATTTATGGTTGGAGGGACAAACGAGAGGCTTATATAGAAGGTAGATGGAAAATTGCTTTCAAGTGATTTTAGTCGACAGAGTGATAATAGTGATAACTCTCTTTTTTTTCTTTTTAATTAATTTTTTTTTTTATTGAGATGTAAGGATGCTTACGTTTGTTAATATGAAAAATAATATTATTTGGACTGCATAAAGTACATAAATTTATACGTATTTATAAATTCTCATTTAGCATTACATAAAATTTTTTTTAAATTTTATCAACAATTTTTCACAAACTTTTCACGCGATAAGAAAAATATCCTTAAAAATATAGACTTTATTTATTTGAAAATTGAATTAAGTAAAGGTCGCACGTAGCTCGGAACAAAAACCATCCGTAATACAGCGAGACGCGCAGTGGCGAGTGTATAAGCTTACAATAAGAATCGATATCTTAATTAGCCGAGCAAGCCAGACGACTGGGTATCGAAGTGGAGGACGAGAAAGAGCAGGCAGCTGCGCGCCTCCGTCTCGCGCTTTCCGATCTGTTCTCGAAAGCTCCGAAGCGCAGCGAAGAGAGAATAGAAGTAACCAAAAGGGAGAGAGAAAGAGAGGAAGTAACCAAAAGGGAGAGAGAAAGAGAGATAGAAAGGAGCCCGAGGCTCTCTCTCAGTTCGTAGCCAAGATCCGGTCGGTCGCCGGTGACGACGTAGTAGTAACGACGGACGCGCCGGACGACCGGATACGCGAGCGAACCCAGAGCACTACTCTCGCGACGTCCCGTGCCGGAAGCGCCATTCACGCGTGGGTCTTTCTCCCTCTCTCTCTCTCTCTCTCTCTCTCTCTCTTGTGCCACTGATACGCTACTGAATAAACAATGCCAGAACGCGCTTGCCCCACAGTTCACTCTTCCATCTCCCAAAAAAAGGCCTACCCGCGCGTGCAGGCACACCGAAAAAGGGGGAGCTATGGTGAAAAAAAAAAAAAATTTGCTTCACCCTATTGATGCAAGTCCGCACGTCCTGTCCGAGTTTGCTTACATTCAGTTGTGACTCTCTCATTCCTCCCCAAGCTTCGGAGTTTTGGCCGGAAATTCGTTTCACGATTCAGCTCCCGTACCTCGCTCTCTTGCTCTCTCTCTCTTTCTCTTTCTCTTTCCGTGCTGCGGGCCACGGAAAAAGACTGTTTTCACTGGGTAAGGGCTCTTTTCACTCTTTTTTTGGATGTTGTGTAAGCGAGGGTCTCGTGACGTGATGCTCTGACTTTACGTTGAGACAATGCTTTCCAAGTATTGGTCAGCTTGTTTTTTTCTTTTTTTTTAATTTTGACGTTTTTCCTGTCTTTTTTAAATTTTTATATAAAGATTTTTAATGTCAATTATATTTTGACGCCTTAGACGAAGAATAACACAAGTCAAAAATTCTGACTAATACTAGCACAAATCAGGAATAACTTAATAACATAACTTGTCACTCTCCGACGAAGAGTAGTACAATTTATTCGTCGAGATAAGACAAAAACATTTTAGTACTGCTTTATTTTTAGATGCCATTATTAACAAAAGCAAGTAGATTTGTATAGAATTATAATGAAGTCACTTGGTATGATAAGATTTAAAATTTAATTTGTTTAAAAAGTATTTCATCAAAGAATACTCAACAATCAGGCTTATTATTTTAGGTAAAGTTGTAATTACTATTCGTCAGATTGCATCAAATTGTACTAGTCCTCACCAAAGAGCAACGAGTTGCGATACTGTTCGACATTATTTCCGACTTGTGCTAGTATTCGTCACAATACAAGTCGTGTTATTCTTCAATTCTTCGCCTTAGTCGAAGACGCATTTAACAGAAGCATATCGATTTGATTAGATTTTTCAAATTTTTATTCAATAAATATTATCGTATAAAAATTTCTGAATAAATCTGCAACATAATTATTTGTAGTCTGTGATAAATTAATAATGTCATACAGGTGCGAAGGAAAAAGTAATCAAACTTATATTTTATATTCAATCAGAATTGGCACGGAATAATGGCTGCGTCA
>JAPYZE010002826.1:0-28976 GCA_030522805.1 Leptomastidea abnormis | reverse complement strand
AGAACGAATTTAGCGATAGTGAAGATGAGGGGGAGGGTGGCAGAAGAGATAACCGCACCTTCAAGGTATTTATTCAACCTTAGGAACAATATTTTTTTTTAATTGTTAAATTTTTAATAATTTTTGTATTTTTCTAGGGATCTCGAAAGCGACCACGATTAGAAAAAGGTCAAGAAAATTCTGAAGAAGTAAAAAAAGAAGAGGACGTCAAGTCAGAAGTTAAAGATGAAAAAGATGAAAAATCAAATAACACAAGCGAAGAAGTTAAAAAGGATGGGGCAGCAAATCCTTGATTTAACGCATAGAAAATTTCTACTAGGAATTGAATGGATGTGATCAACAAAAGCTATCTTTGTAAAACGTTAAAATTAGCAAAATCTTACATAGGTTTTTTATGGAATGTATGAGATATTTATAATATGAAGAAATAATTGAAAGAAAGAGAAAGAGTGTGTGAATTTGATGTGATTTGCATAGCTTCTAGGAAATACTTTGTTTTATATCTTTATACTTTTTTTTTATTTTAAAAAATTGAGAAATCATTTATTGTTAAAAAAAAAATCAAGTTTTAATTTTTATCTAATAGTAAAATTATACTAGGTTTGCATAATTCTTTGTGCAAATAAAAAATGTTCAAAGATGTCATGAAAACGATTTTGCAATTAAAATAGTACAAATCGATATTTTTAATATGTACATTATTTCTCAAGCTATTAAAATATAAAATAGCTTTAATTATGAATATTGTTACATGTAAATGACATAAAAATACATATGACGTATAATAAACGTATATACATTGGAATATTGTAATTTTATTTCATTTTTTTATAATACATTTATTACCTTGTAAGAAGCCTCTTAATTTTTTTCTCCAATTAAATTGAAATTTTCGCCTTGTGTATAATTAAAAACACTTTTTTTTCAAAATTTAAAAATATCTCTGTGAGATACGATCGCTGAGCTTGAACTATACGAAGTACTACAAACGTTTTAAATATTAATGTTTAGGCTTAAAAAAATTTAATGGCTTCTTCAAAGTCTTAATTTTATGATCTGTAAGAAAAAAATTATACGATAAAAATTTTAAAAATAAAAAGTTACATGAAAAAGTCGATAAATCCATTTTTGACTTCTAATATTTATTTATTAATTAAATTTATCCCATTAAAATGAAAAAAATGGTGACACACAGTTTAGCCTCGTCTTAGTACTTAATTTAGATTTTTTTTTATAATTTGAAATTTAAAAATTATCACCGTTATATTTAATACTTGCATAGCGCATTCCACCTATGAAATTACAGAATTAGCTGAACGCCATTATTTTACTCATATATATTCCTTCAACCAATAATAGGTATTTTTGGTAACGCTCTTTTGAAGGTGAGAGACGCTATACGTGCACAACAAGGTGCATCATTAAACACTCAATGTTGTCAGTTGACGCTAATCACTCGAACAGTTATTTTTTTTTTCATTCTGATTAATTTTGTCTTAATTATTGCATATTTTTAATTTAAAAAGATGCCGGATCTTATGAAAAACAAGAAAAGTGTTTTGAAATTAATGGAACATCTGCATGGTGTAGAAATTAGTGATTCAGATTCAGAAAATTGTTTTGAATGTGTAAGTATACAAATACTTAATTGTTTTATATTTCTGATAACTTTATAATTTTATGACACCAAATAATTATTAATATAGACTTTTCAAGTTTTCTACTATATATTTTTGTTCAATTTTATTTTTGTTTTTTCAGAAATTACTTCAACGAGAATGTAACATATTTGCATCAGTTCCTTTTATGATAAATCAACTAAAACATATAGAAGAGTCAATAGATAGAGCATTTTCATGCCCCAGCAAAAGAGCAATGATTAGACGACTGCAAAATGATGGCAAGTGGAATGCCCAGTGTCCGGATCCTAGTTTCAAGATATCAAGGGACGCTAAAAAACATTTTGTTAAATGGTTTTATTTTTTAACCTATAGCAATTTTTTGCGATGCATTCAAATCAACGAAATATTGGAAAAAAGAATGGTTCCATTGATTACATTTTGTGCATTTGTAGCAAGAGTTCAATCGAGTATGATAATAGATCGAGAACATTTGTTTTCTATCTTTTCACCCAGACATATTAAACTTGATCATCAGAAAGAAGGTCTGAAAATTCATGGATTATCGGATAAAAGATTTATGAACTGTCCTAGAGTATTAAAAGACATAAAGAAGGCACCATTTAAATTTAAGGTATACTACTATTTTATTTTTAAGATAAAAATATTATTTTGATTTTTATTATTATGTATGCTGATTATATATTTGTATTACAGTTTTTGCCAACACCATTTGACACAACCCTTGCATCTCTAAACACAATCCAACCAGCACAGGTAATAAAATCACAAAAGAAAAAGAAAAAAATATTAAAAAATAAGAACAGTTCTGACTCTTTGTTGAATTAAAAAACTTAATCATTGTAAAGCAAAAAAATTATAATTCACAATTATTCGTATTATAATAAAGTGATTCATAAAATAGTAAAATTTTTTACTTATTAATATGATTAATGTTTTACGTTGACATACTTTTAATTTTATAATAAAAAGTAAAATAAAAAGTAAAAAATAATCAAAATAATGTATTAAGATACAATTATAGTATGGTAATAAATAAAAATACGACATTTATTCACTATTCTTTATCTTTATTACTGTGTAAATATGTAGGCACTGAACAAATAATGTTTCATAAAATTTTTTGTTTACAAACATTTACACTTACGGATATCGCGCGTTGTTTCAATCTCACTGATTAACCTCCCGGCGAAGTGCGCGCAGCAGCGGTTCTCTGGACCCGACCACGTACTCGTTTTATATTTTTGTTTCAATATTTTTTTTTTTTTTTTTTTGTATTCATATACATGGCGCGGAGCTCAGAACGACAATTGCCTGGAATCGAACCCGCATCGTACGGATTACGAAACTTATACGCTATATGCCGATTGAACTATAATAGCCGTGTTATGTATCGTTTATACATCATTTCACAGATGCATCATTATACGATCATCGAGTCCTTGTCACCGCATATTTTGTTTTCTTGTAAAAACCCATTTGTTTTTTTTTTCGCTTGCTCTCTTTTATTCATTTGTGACTTTTCTTTCGCAAAATCTTTTCCTGCATCACATGAGCTTTTTTTCTATTTTTTTTTATCATTTCAATCAATCGTGAGCTTGCGATCGCGATAATATACTCATTATGTTGAGTTGTTACTTTTTTTTTCTTCTTTTTCTTAAATCATCTTATCCTATAGTATATCATTATAGAGCTCTATATCTAAATCTTATTTATTTATTTATAAATAGCAATGATCGGTAGGTGATTTTAAACTGAACTTTAAAAAAAAAAAAAAAAGAATTAAATCCTTCCCAGAAGTTTTGTGTGTGATCAGGGAAATTAGATAATGATATTCTTTTTTTTTCTTCTTCTTTTCGTATACATACTAATTACCATGCAGCTCAATGGCTCTCAAAAGTTCGATTTTAAAAAAACATGTACAAACGTATAATATTGAGATGAAAAAAAAAAGAAAATGTTTTAAGAGATCGGTACGAGATCAAAGGATAATTTTTTTTGTCAGAGAGGATAGGATAAGTTATTTTGTTATACTCGTCATCATACAGTTAAAGTATTTGCGAATCTGACGTTAAAAAATAGAATCGCAAGTGTTAAAGTAAAATATGTGTCTCTGTGTGTGTGTGTTTTAATTTTTTGTGACGCAATTTACTTATGTAAATATAGATTCGACTGACTTCTTGTGGAGTCCCTCCCGATTTATGTTTGAGATCGATTAGGAGATTTATATGATCGGTATTTAGATATTATCTACGCTATTACATTATTATTATTATTATTATTATTTACATACTCAGTAATATATGAGTTTTTTAATTTTCAATGAAATTTTCACGAGTGTTTTTAAAGTTACAACGTTTTATTTGGTATAAAAAATTGTATTTTATTATATATTGATAAACTTTGTGATTTTTATATATATTTACATAACATTAATCATGTTTGTGAAATTCAAAAACTAAGAATTAAAAAGTATTTCATGGTACGTTTAAGATCTGTTTTAATCTGCTTAATTATAGGTTTTGTCTTATGTACACGTGTAATTTTATTGTAACTTTAGAAGCAACTCTGCAAAATACACTGTAAGTTAGTATTATGTATAATAATAAAGTTTGATTATTTTTTCTCTAAATTTGAGAGTGAAATGAAAAATTTTAAATGTACAATATGTCATTATTTAAACTTTGCAAAATCCGACCATACTATAATCTCTTTTACCATTTCTCTTTTGATTCTCGATCTGTATTGATTTTAACAATCACATATAATTATCGTCGAGTCAAATTCCTTGTTATTATTAATAAACAACATCAATCGTTTATTTATGAGAAAAAAATAAAATAAAATCGGTATTATGTATTATATACATAAATGTATCTATAAATTCTGTACAGATTGTGATATGCCAAAAAGCCAGTCGTATCCAATTTTTTTTATTACAACTTTATTTCGATCGACTTGTGTCAATACAATAAACTTTTATGCAATTTTATAAAAAAATAAATATTGCGAAAAAAAAGAAATTAAATTAACATGATTTGAATTTATTTACACGATGATCATTATTTTATTTTATATTTTTAAGCGTTCATGTGAGAATAAGTGCGACATTCAAATTATTTGATCAAAAACCGTGTGATTCTTTAAAAATCGTTACCGCACTTAAATAATATAATATACTGGGGACAGAGACACACACGCGTATACACCTCTCGAGCCTTATTATATCGATCGGAAATGATGGTCCTCGTTTCAAGTCTGCTATTTTATAATTATTATTATTATTATCATAAATATATTTATAATATGTATGTATATACGTTACGTATATATTTAATTATGTGTTTGTGTGTATGGGGTGCAAGTTATGTATAAGATTTGAAACGTATATTGATAATTATAATATAATTATTTACAGCTCGTATACATAAATATATATTGCTCACGAATATATTTATATATACGTGAACATATACATTATAATGTAACTGTCATAACAGTTGAGAGCATAAGATTTTTTTTTTATTATTATATTAATTAGGAATGTACAGCAGCAAAATGATACGTAGTTTTTTGTTCACCTTTTATAATTTTATAGATATTTTCATAATTTTATTTTTTTAAATTTTTGTGTATAAAACGACGAATATACATGGCTATTTTAAATTCGCTTATATCAAATGACACACACAATTATTGATATAGATTTTTTTTAGTCTTATTTTGGGTGAAGAGGATAGGAAGGGTAAAAAGGTGTAGGGATGATTAGTCGCGCGCGGAACTTGTCCGGTACGTGTGTTTTAATTTTAATTTTTTTTTTCTCTCTTTCTTTCTCTATCATTGCCAATGTATAGGCTGTCATTTTTTTATGTATTTTTTTTTTTTTTTGTAATACAACTTTGCGGATTTGTTAAGTAAACGCGCTCACTCTTACCTTTCCGCTTTTTTTTTATAATAATATATCTCCGTTAATATATCTTTTATTTATTTTTGTAAATTTATTTGAAACGGTATACTTTTTATTCCTGTTGTATGTTGCAATTTACTGCTTGTGATGCAAGTTATGTGAGCTTGTCCTTGTCAAGTTCAACTTTCGTGTTTGAGTAAAGAACAAAGCGCATATATGTATATATTTTACGGTGAATTTTGATTACGATTGATTGAATAATAAGGGATAAATCAACGTTTTTAGCTTTTATTACATCTATATTTTTGAAAATACATCTTTACAAAAAATACTATGTCGACCTAAAGCGAATTATGACAATTCAAAATTGTATTTTTTTTTTTGTTTGTTTTCTTGTCTGTTATCATTATTATTATAATTATTCATTTAATTATTTTTATTTTTTCGTGGTTTTTTTTTCATCTATAAAAAATCCGCGATCGGATTTTTTTACAAGAAAAAAAAAACAATTAATTAACTAATAAATGAACTAATTTACAAAAATTTTTTTTCTCGATATACATAAATCGCTCTACGCTGCTAATAAATTTATATCGCTTGTATGTATATTTATATAAACTTAGTTTATTTTAAAAATTAAAAAATAAAATAAAATAGTTAGGAAAGTACAAAAAGAAAAAAAAAATTTGGTCTCGTGAACGATATACATTTTTGTTTTGTCTGCGCTTGTTTTTTCTCTCAGCTTTGACGAAGGAAAAGTAAATGTTCATTGTTCGAAGCGAAAGGAAGATACATATATATATATATAATAAATACAATATAAAACAGACTTAAAAAGCTAAATAAAAAGTACGACTATCGCTTGGAGCTAACATCGCAGATGAAAGTTTATTTAAAAAAAAATGACATGGATGATGCGAAAATAAAAAGAAAAGTAATGAAATAAAGTAAAAAAAAAAAAGAATGGCAAACAAAACTAATCGACTGATGAAAAAAAAAATCATGAAGTGATCTATTTAACATGAGAAAATGCCTTAGATGAGATGAAAAGTAAATAAAAAAAAAAAAAAAGGAAAAAAGAGAAATCAACATATATGGCCAATCGTCGTAGACTGTCTGCATAATTATTGATTATTTAATATTAAATATTTTTATTTATTTTCTTTAATACTTCTAATCGTATACCCTTCGCTCTCAAGTAAAAGTGGTCTTGTGCGTCCCCCTCCCGATATTTTTCGTAAATCTCGCTTCTTCATCATCTCGGTTCTCGCCACATACACATACCCTCCCCTCAATTTTTCCATATATTATATCATCATATCCTTATTCATATATTCTGCTTCATCTCGCTCGCGGGACGTGCATATTACAGGCAAATACAAAAGTGCTTCAACGCATGTACATCTTTACTTTTTTTTTTTAACATATTCTTCATTGTTATTATTTATCCTTTTTTCATTTTTTTCTTACGTTTATAACGTTATAAACTTTTACTTATTCATATTTTTCTTTTTTTTTTTTTAAATCTTTTACTTGCTCTTGATATGCGATATAGTACTATCCTAAAACGAAAACAAAATAAAAAGAAAAAACTTGTCCTTACTTTTTTTTTTCATTTGGTATGTCTTAGTCTTATTTTTTTTCTTTCTTTACTTTTAACAAAAAAAAAATATAATATAACTATTTAATTAATACACAAGTGGAATGAGGGGAATATATTTTTTTTTTCATTTAACTTCTCGATTCGACAATGTGAGTTTCTTATAATTGATTCATTTTTTTTTTTAAACGTCTATACTCATAGATATAATTATTTATATATCAAAAATGCTTTTAAATTATTATTCGGTGACGATGAGCAGATCTACATTATACAACAGCTGTTTTTTTTTTTTTCAACTTTGCCGGTCGCCGGTTTATTTGGGACAGGTGGATTGATAGTGGCTGGATGAAAGGTGATGAGGTACTATATAACAAATAACTTTTGTGTGTGAGTGAGTCAATGAGTGAGAACAGTCGTATAAAAAGTATAACCGTTATTACATACACATATCGTTACAGTCGAGTGTTTATTATTGCCCTATTGCGATAAATTTATAAATCCGAAGGATAATCATTTAGCGGTGGTGGTGGTAGAGTGAGCCACGTCACTTAAAATGGAAAAGGAATGAATTATTTAAGGGAAAGGATATATAGGGACGTGCTGGCGAATTATTATTTTTTTTTTGATTTCTCTATACATAAAGCGCTCACCTCACTCATATTATAAATATATCTACACCCGTCGATTTTTCTATCATAAATATGTACATCCTTATCGCGACGCTTCTACAGCTGCTACAAAATCTTTTTTTTTTGTAGTACAATCGTTACGACTCTTTGATCTCTTATTCTTCGCCTCTCGACCGCTAATATTCCGTATGTGGCTATGTATTTTAATAAACCAGGAGTCTTGTTAAATTTTTTGCTAATGCAAGCGCACGATTTTCCCTAAGATACGACTCTCTCTCTCTCTCTCTGCTAGTGCCTTTTTTTTATTTTTTATAAACTTCGATACGATATTACACGATCATCTCTCTTTCTCTTTCTCTCTTACCGATGCCATAAACTATAATCGTTCGCATCAATCAAAAAAATATTAAATAGGGAGAAATACCTCTACTAATATAGCTTAATTTATCTTAATTAGTTATACCTTCAGCGAACAGGAATACTCATTTTCCAGTCATTTTTTTTTTGTGTATGTGTGTATGTGTGTGTCGTAGAGTTACAATTATTTATAATCTATATTTACGATCATTTAACGGCGAAACGCAGCCATTCGTTTTATTTATTTTTCATTTTTTCGTAAAGCTTTACTTTTTTTTTTCGATCTACTCGCGCATAAAAGTGCATTCAAATACACGCGTATGAGTGCGCAGGTCAAACCGATTCACGAGATAATCGTTTATACGGACATCGAGTTGACTTTTTATTACCTCGCCTCGATTTTTCACTTTCTTTTACATTACTTTTTTTTTCTTCTTTTTTTATCTTTTTTATTAATTCTTTTTTGTTTTATACATATTATATAACAAAAATAAACTAAGCCGTATCACGTGCCATGTGGCTCTGAGTTAATGAGGTGGCATATATCTTAGCCTACCGAATTTCTTTTATTTTTTTTCACAAAATTCTGATTGAGTTTACCGCTGTCGATTACTCGCAAATCGCGTCTGCCAAAAATTCTATTTTATCCATTTGGATTATACGGCGCTTAAAAGCGCTTTGTGACGAGTAATATTAATTTTAGGTCTCGCTATTGCACCGATATTTACAATGGACGTTTTATTTATTTATTTATTTTATTTACTTTTTTTATATTTCGCTTATCGTTTGTCGTGCCGTCCTGCACGACAATAACGTTTTTTTTTCTGCCTGAGCGTTGATTCGATAATACGTACGATTTAACGCTTATGTCTCTCACTCTCTCTCTTTTTTTTTTTTAAATTATTTATTTTAAATCTGACGTGTTTCGCTTATTTCGCGATATTACAGTTACAATTGTTTTTCCATCTTTTTATTAATTCATTATTTTAAATAAAAGACACTTAATGTTCCTATACATTAAAAAAAAAGACTTGCGCATTTACATATTTATCTATATTAATAACGCTTTTCCGCCTAAACTATCTAGAGTGCAATAAATCTACGCTGTTCTTTTTTTCTTTTTTATAAAAAGAGAAAAATAGAATTGTACTGTCTTAAATCGCGTTTATAGGCAAATGTAAAGTCATCGGCGTCGACGATCTGATCAACTTCCCTCCCTCTTTTCCCAGCTGCTCTCCGATACGAATCCCATTTACACGCTGCTCTCTTCTGGTTTAAGTGCTTTGTTCGTGAGCGAATATGGATTATAAATTATAAATTCCAACATTTTTTGTATTGCAAGTTCCATAATATTGTTGTTCATAAATTACATGCACTAAGATAAGACGTTTTTGACATATTTACGAGCACGCCGCGTTTTAGATACTGTATATATTATGTAAGATTTTATTTTTAATCCGGAGAAATATCAGAATTACAAATTTTCTATTAAAAATCACTAAAATGAGAGATTTACATGATAATTGTAGTTGAAATTGTCTGCAACTTCGAAATTTATTTTCGACTCAAACTACTTAAACTTTTAAGATTTAAAAAAATTAGATTTACAATAAATATTGTAAAATAAGCAATTCTAATTAAACTCTGCAACGTGCCCGATAGACCAGGAGCTCGAAAACAATTGTATATGCTTCTCCTAACAAGAAACACGTCATGCCTGAACCCTTTGCCATCTAAATTAACAGAGACAACACGTCTCTTCGGAATGTCGATTGCGAGGTGAAGGGCTTGATTTATATAGACACGAACGTTACTTGCGGTCACGCTAAAATATTCTCATGTACTCCCAAAAAACGTGAGGCCGAGTTGGCGAAGAACGAACGGATCAGGATCGTAGCGAGAGAAAAAAAAAGAAAAAAGAAAAGAAATATAGAAAATAATGACGAGAACCGCGCGAGACCACTAGATTATATATATATACTTTATCGGTCTGCCTCGACGAGAGTGAGCCGTGCTTTGGAAAATTTGTACGCAAAAGTTTCGTCCGATGATCATCGCTAAAAGCGACGCTCTATAAATCGCCTAATACGCAATAGATCGAGAAAGAGAGCACGCCTATACAACAGTCTCGTCGTGGCGACCGTGTGCATTTGCTTCGTTGAGCCCCTTGGGAAAATCAAGAGTCTTCTCTATAACACAAATGTGTGTGTATATCCTCGTGTCGTACAGATGTGCAAAAGAATATGCACATTAACGACTCGAAGCTGGACTCCTTGCGGTTGAATTCATTAAAGATTAAGTTTTACAATAGAAATGAAATACAGACTTGAAAACACGTATGATCTTCGATACAAGGCTTCCGTTTATTATTTTTTTTTTCTTTTTATCTTTTTTTTTTACACTAATTAATAGTATAATTGATTCTTTTTGGTCTATTCAGTCATTGCGTATAAGGAAAGTGAAAAGTCAGTTGCGTTACAATTAGTTGATTATTGATTAATACTTAAATGAAAAACGAGTACTAGATCGCTTACACTTAAAAAACGCGCATGTAGTTATGAGAACGACTACACTTTAATGAATCCAATGATGTTTCTTTTCTTTCTTTTTTAAAATTTTTTTTAAGCTAAAAACGTAAATGCAGCTTAAAATTAATTGCGTGTAAACGAAGTGCTAAAATCTTACAGAGTACACGGATAAAAATAAAAGTCTATATAAACACTGGGGAATATTACAAGAAATTATCAGTCTAAGAAGATAACAATTTTTTTTTTAAAAAAATGCATTTTTAATGCACCATTACTCCGGGCAATTAAAACAATTTACAATACTCGATTTGTTCACAATTTTGTTGTTGTTAATTTTTCGGAGCGAAAATACAGCCAATAATCGCTGCAAATCAACTTTGTGTTTACTTTAAGTAAATTTCATCGAATTCATGCATAATATAAAATAAATTAATTTACAAATAAATTCATTGGCTTTAATTTCATTCACGAAAAAAAAAATATATAAATTAAGCTTAGAGCCCAAAAAACATCTCAATAATTTATTAATTTTACCGAGAGCATTTCATCACTTTCGCAATCTCTTAAAAAATTCGTAATTATCATCGAATTAACGATACTGTGTATATGATTAATAATTATTTTCTAATTTTTCTTTTATACTTCATATGCGTCTCGTATACTACACATATAATATATAAAAAGAGTTACCTAAAATATTTTTCGTAATGTAATAAAGTAATAAAATATACATAATTCTTACATTAAAAAGATAATTCGCCATTTTTTTTTTTTTGACTCGACAATTGTACTTGACTCGAATTTTTTTCCTTAATATTAATTTACAAATATAAACCGTAAACGATCTTACTCTAGTCTTTTCTCCTTTCTTTTTTGGAAAAGCCAAAATATAATTTCTTTAAAAAAAAAAAAAAAATTAAAACAATTTTCATCGATAACAAAAGTTTTAAAAAAAAAATAATGACACATGTTCATCGCCAAATTAATAATAGGCTTGCCAATCATCTCAAAAACGAACCTCATACATCAACTTCATTCCTACCAAAAAAAAAAAACGTACAAAATAAATCTTCCTGAAACACCGACTTTTTGTAAATATAATAACATAACTCCGCCAGGGTATATGTACCACGAGAATAGCATATACGTAACAACAAGTCACAAAATTCATAAAAATGCAAACTTGTCATAGCAGCTGAGCATATCAGAAGAGGGGGGGGGGAGTAGGGGATATGGGGCCGCAGGTACACACGATCGTATATAATAGTTATAAGGACTCGGCCCGATCTCTCATAGAGGATATTTATATATATAACAGCGTCCTTATAATCCTCTCATTACTACTACACTATCCCTGCTGCTTTTTTTCAATGCAACTACTGCTTGAGATGGCAGTTGGCAAAGAAACGAGCAAACACGTTGGAGTAGAATGTTGCGCGTGGCGGACACAATTCACCCACTGACGTCGGTATACGCTGTTGCTGCTGCTGCTGTTGATGCTGATGCTGTTGGTGATGATGATGTTGACCGGTACGACTTGCTGCCGCAGCAGCAGCAGCAGCCGCCATCATCGTCGCTGTAGCATTTGGGCCCAAATACGGCCGGAATAGTTAGGGCTTGCAGATGTCGTTGTTGAGAGACAACGAGTCGGCGTTTAGCTTCTGTTGATGATGGGCTGCGTGTTGCGCTGCTGATGTTACCACTGGCTGATGATGCACGTGCTGTTGTTGTTGCTGTTGCTGTTGTTGCTGCTGTTGGACCTGTTGCTGGAGTTGCTGCTGGATCGTCGTCTGCGCGGAGACGAGCTGA
Source organism: Leptomastidea abnormis (assembly GCA_030522805.1). Lineage (NCBI taxonomy): Eukaryota > Metazoa > Arthropoda > Insecta > Hymenoptera > Encyrtidae > Leptomastidea > Leptomastidea abnormis. Next base: position 16,503 of record JAPYZE010002826.1, on the reverse strand, counting down.
TGCTGCGAGACTACCGGCTGTTGGCCCTGTTGACCTGATCACAAAAAATAAAAAATTGGTAAGTATGAAAATGATATAGTATATTTCTGAGAGACTGTACTTAATAAGAAAATCTTACCTGGGTGACCGAGTTGCGACTGAGCGAGTTCGCTAACGACAGCTCCACCGCTCATGAGTTTCGCGTTATTGTTCTCCGTCGCCGTGAGCTTTGTATAATCGACGCGCTTACGCATACCCTCGGTCTTAACGATCGTGATATCGGGATTATTATCGAGGACGGAGGTAGCAGCTTTCGGGACGAGACCGACCTGTGGCAGCTCGACGTAGCCACCACCCTCGCGTTTTATCGTCGCGGAGGTTGTCGGCGCCGCTGCTATGCCGCCAGCTGCGTTAGCGGCGTTCAATTTTTGTAATATGTCGTTGCTCGCCAATCGCTCCGCGGCAGCCAAGGCTGCCGCTACGTCGCTGTTGTCCGCGCTGTCGCTGCCGTTGTTACCTCCTGGTGGGTCCATTGGCACGCCTATCGCACCTGCCGCTACGATATTTAAATCACCCGATAACGATATACGATCTGGTCCTTGTAACGTTGATAGATACGTTGCTAATGTGTGTACTGTTACGTTAAGATACTCCGCCGCTCGAAATAACGATATCTCTTTTCTTCGTAGTTTTGATAATATTTCAGCTGGACCAGGTTCCGACCAGAAATCTCGTACTCTGCAATTTTAATTTAAAAATAATTTTTTTTTTTATTTATTTATTTATGTTGATTTTTATTTTGTTATTATTATTATTGTGTACGTGGAGTGTAGTGAATTTGTTACGTTATAGTGATACTTGTTGATGATTAATGATTTAAATATTATAAATTAATTATAAGGTACATTTTAAGGTGTGCTCCGTAAGCATCAATTTAAAAAAAGAAATAAATAGCAAAGAATTTATGTTTTTATCCATAAATTATACACCAATGTCATTTATCAACGCCCGCAATTCATATATGTATCCAATAGTTTTATAAGTAAGTAGGGAAAATTTATGAAATTCGATCAGATTGTGTCGTAAAATCTTGTAATAGTAAAATTATTCCAAAAACCAGATCAATAAAGAAAGCAGTTAAATATATATCTATAACTAAACCAATTTTCTAAATATTGCAATAAGAAATAACATAAAATATAAATTTAAATTGCAAAAAAGCTACTTTACAGTTATTAAAAATACACAAAATATAAAATTTATTTGACACAAAATATCATGTTATTTTATATAATTGGTATATAATTTTATTTATATTAATAATTAAATTAAAATGAAAAAAAGTAATAATCTTACCTGTATGGGTGTTTAAGGCATCCGTAACTATCACGATATCTGCCGTATAAAGTACCATAAGATACACCGAGTATTTCAGCCGCAGATTTCATTTCGAGTTCCTTGCTTTTAATCGCGTCCATTACACGCCGCGTAAACGGCTCTTCCCAAAATTCCTGTCGCCTACCCGTCGTTAAATAATCGTTCATTTTTATAACGTCACGAAATTGTTCGGGTACTGCTGGATTCATGGCGTTTGAATTTGTCGACGTATTTGCTGTTAAACAAATATATACATTTTTTTTATTAATGATTTTTGTGATATTTTTATAACTTTATATATTCTTATTTTTTTTATGTAATGACGTCTATGTGAGTATGCTATATATTTTATCTTTTTTATTTGTACTTTTTTTTTATAGGTACTATAATAAATTAGAAAATAAGAACGTGTACATGTACAAAAGAAATGTAAAAAAAAAAAAAGAAAATCAATAAATATTAACGTTATATAGGTCTCTCGCGAGTCTTTCGAGTAAGAACTATATACGAATTCAATGAAATATATTGATTAACAGTCAAAGTGTCAGTTGAAAAAAAAATTGCTTTTAAAAAAGTTATTTCAATGTATTTTTATTTTAAATATATATTCTTCTATGTAGCTCTGTAATCTTATGTTTTACATTTAATTTTGTTAAATTATAATTATAATTATAATTATATTTAAATATAATAAATTTTTTTTTTTTTAAATAATTACAATATTGAACTTTGTTAGAATATTATTTAAATTATGAGTTTAAATTGTTAACCAGTTACTTAAGTTTATTAACATTAAAAATATATAATAACAAGTTAAAATAAGCATTTGTAACATTTAAAAATTAAATTTTATCGATCGGCTTCAAATTAATGTATATTGAAAAAAAATAATATCATATTATATGCGATGTTATACGTAAGCTCTTTAGTTGATTTCGTGTCTGATTCTTATTATTATTTTACAACATTTGAAAAGCAAAATTAAGTATAAACCGATTGTCTTCCAAGATAAAACAAATATTTTTTTTGAAAAATGAAATTAAAAAAGTATTCCTATATTTTTTAAAAAAATCATATTTTCAAAAATTAAATCATACCTTTCTTTTCTTGATCTGAAATACTATCGTCTTTTGGCATATATGACAGTTGCTAAAAAAAAAAGAAACACAAGATAAAACAATTAATTAATAATATTAATTTAAAATTAAATAATTAAATAATTTAAAACTTACAATCGGCATAGGTGCTTCATTACTTTCAGGCATCATAACATCGTCATCCCAACTTTCATGGTCCCCTTCGCTCATTTCCTCCTGCTGCATTTAATAAAAAAAAAACACAATAATAAATTTTTTTGTTTCTTAAATCGTTCAATCATTTCTCATAATATATATAAGTAAAAACTACCACCATATACTATATAATCCAGCTTATAAGAGTAAGTTATTTATGAATATATAAACAATATCCCTCAGAAATACAATTAATTAATCAGCGTCAATTAGAGAATGCGTTAATATTGACAAATGTACCATGGTTAGCGCTTATATGAACACACATAATAATGTATATAAACCTGACTATATTATAGATACATACATACATACATATACAGAGAAAGAGAAATCAATCGATATTTTTCCCTTTATATATATATACGAAACATATGACAAAGTATCGTTATTCACGTCACACACGAATTGTGTGTGTATATATCAACTTTCGGATACATTGTGACGGTGTCATTTTCAAAGTTAGCGGTCAGCACACATGCCGGAATATATGCATGTATCTCTCTGTCCCGATATTTTCAGAATAGAGAGAGAAAGAAAAGGTATGTATATACCTATATATAGAAGGGGGTATTGATGATGGTATGTATGTATGTATGTATGTATGTATGAGTAAAGCACTCGATGAAATTGCGATTTATTGAAAAGCGTGTTAAAAGTGATTCGATAAAAGTCAATTAGAGAGAGAGAGAGAGAGAGAGAGAGAGAGAGAGAGAGAGAGAGAACCAATGTCAATGCAAGCATCAGTAGGTATAGTGAGAATGAGAGAGAAGCAGATTTAGCATCCTGTGACAATCTCATCAAATCGACTTCCATTAGTAACACGCCACCGCATTAATTTTGAAAAGCATTAATGGCGATATGTATATATCCACGCACCAACCCACTACCTACTCCCTTTATATATAGATACCAAAGAGAGAGAGAGAGAGAGAGAGAGAGAGAGAGAGAGAGATTCATTGAAAATTTTGGTTCATATGGTGTACCTATATATCATAGTCAGCAACATATCTATGTATATTGTAGGGGTAAGGAATTGATGCGAGTTAATTGAGAAGATTTATTATATTTGTTACTCTATATAGTATCTATATACGTACAATATATATCTACAAATCGGATCAGATCATTCCATGGATTTTCAAATGTATATTGATACATGAGCGAGTTTATGAGTAATTGTTTGTGTATAAATATATACTAATATTGACGTGATGCGGTAATGAATTGCTTTGTGAACTTTTTCTTTTTTTTATAATTGTAAAAATATGATGGAAGTTCTATTGGATATCGTTATTGGATGTGATGACTTATTTTATCTACCTGTACGCTAGCTATAGATCTGCGTTATAGATCAGCCTACAGAATAAATGATTTGAATATTATGAATTTTTAGCAGTAAAATTGGTGTATGGAAGCTGTGTGATTAGTAGCACAGTTAGATTTTGATGGTGTTTATGTATGAAAGCTTTTGGAATATTATAATATTAATTTGATTACATTTTTTATATGAATTTAAAAGAAAATTTATGTGTACCCAAGTAAGAAGCAAAGGTTACTTATAAAAGCTTAAGTCAGAATAATATAATTCTTAACTATAAACCGAATTTATCATTTACATTATATATTTCAATGCTACAGTTTTTGGTATTAACCAATCCCGTAAACACCATAAATATTTATCAAACTCAAACCGTAATTCATTAATACCAAAATCGAATATCATTCATATGTTAAATATTATAACCATACACTACTTTCTTTTAAAAAAAAAAGGAATCCTATAAATGAATCAGTTACGTTAATATAATAATGTTAATGTCTTGTTTTTTTCTACTTGTTAAATTAAAAAATGAGAAAAAAAAAGAAGAATTTACTAACTCTTGTGTGAATTGATTCTGAACTTCTTTCGTCTTTGGTTGCAAAATGATGTCGATAGAGCTGATAAATGAGAAAAAAAAACAAGCTTTGAATATATCTTTATTCAAGGCATTGGGGTATCGAGATTTTTTTTCTAAATTAATTTTATATACACAAATAAACAATTAATGCTAGTCATTAATGATTATAAAAAAAAAAAAAATTGTATCGTATCGTCGCTTATTTATGTACAGAAATAAAAAATAGAAACATTAAGTATAGTTTGTCATTAGCACGTACATTTGTGATGATAGAGCCCATAAACATATAACACATAAAAATGGAACTAGATGAAATAAAGAAACACATACAAAAACAAGAAAGATCAATGAATACAGTATGATCTTTATACCCAGTAGTTATAGTATGCACAAAAGCTGCAAAATTAATTCACCACGAATCCAAAAATATACCCCGATTGCCTCGTGCTTGCGATGATGATGATGATGATGAACATGACGTGATAAATTAGGGAAATCGGTTTAATGTAAAGTATATAATATATTGTGAAGGCGCGAGATAAAACTGCTATAGCAAATTGGCGAACGGGGGGTAGGGTGGAGTGAAAGGGGCGGGAGCTGCTCGCTAAGCTCACTAATCTAACCTTGCTAACGGATAATGTGCTGTCAGTGGTACAGGTAGTAGTAGTAGAAGTAGTAGAAATTTCAGTAGTACAAGTAGTTGTGCCTACATTTCCAGTTATACAGCTAATCTTCGGCGTGAATACATCGTGAGCGGATGGCGGATCGTCGAGTGGTGGCCTACCGCGACGCCTTTGCTTTGGTGGTGGTGGTTCGATGTCCGCGCACGTATCCAGACCTTCCCTTAGTACTGTTTCAACGCCGAGTGGTCCAGCTGAACCTCCTGGACTGTGATGACCACCACCACTTCCACCGCCACCGCCACCACTGCTGTTACCTAATTCGTGTTGTGACGATGTTGAATCGCTGCGCCAACTTACTTCCGCTAAACCTTTTATGTGTAGATCTTCTGCTGTTTTTAATAGTGATGATAGCCTCGTCTGTGAATAAAAATAAAAGGAATTTTAATTTATTTATTTGTTGGATGAATGTTTGATTTTAATTTTGATTTATGGTGGGATGGAATTGAGCGAGATTGATAAATATGTACTTGAAAGTAGTAATTTTTTTTTACAGATTCTTGGAAACAGGTTGCCTTTAGTGCTGTTTTTATTATGAACGTTGTTATATTTCGAAATGTTGAGGAAAAATATTGTAGAACTTGTGTAAGCGAAAATTTGAATGAAAATTGCATTTACTTTTAATGTGAAAATATATATAATACAAGGACTCAATGTAATCTAATAAAGTTTTTCATCAGAAAAATATCGAGCACAAAAATTATAAAACTGTTTTGATTATTATTTCATGAAAAGTATTACAAAAAAAAGAAATAAAGTAAGGAAAAACAGCTTAATGGTTTTATATATAAAGAGTTTTAATGAAAGTATAGAAATTGTAGATTTATAAAAAAAAAAAATTTTTAATTCATATTAAAGAAAAATAAAAAGATCTTTTTCATCTTCTTAAATATTATCCGGGAAAATGACAGTACTTTTTTTCTTGGATATATATAAATATATAAAAACGTATAACTGAGGATTTACTTGAGAAAGTTTGTAATTATACTATACAAATTAAAAAATTTCTATTTATCGCAAGAAAGAGAGAGAAAAAGAGAGAGAAAGAAAAAAAAAGAAGGTAAGCAATTACTTAAAAAAAATTTTTAATTAGAAAATGTACTTATGATTCAATTAAACTTTAATTAAGGATTAAGCTGTACGTCGCGGTTTTTCAACGTAAAATTTAAGTAAAGATTTTTCGTGGGAAAAAAATAACGGTTGAACTATTCTCTTTTCATTCTTAAAAGAAAAGACGAGCTCGCGAACGAACGAACGAATATATATATATATATATCTTTTAGATCGAAAAATATGAAAAAGCCTTCACTTGGACGTTGTTTTTGCGCTACGCTGTTTTCTTTCACCTTGATAGTTTACTTGTAAGTTTTTTTTCATAAAAAAAAAAAAAAATTTCTTTTCGTGACTTTGATACTGTATAAATGTGTCACAAGCAGATCTATAATGTAGTATATAAGAAATCTTATATATACTTCTGTAAATTTTCATTATATTTTAAAATATTTTATTACGCCTGTCTTATTATCATTTTTTTTTATTTTGAATAATGTCAACACATTGGATATTAAATTTATTATTCAAGTATGAATAATAATAAATATTTAATATTTTTTGTATTTACTGCAATAAATGGCTTTATACTTTTATTTAATATACTCAATCCCCCCTTCCCTTTTTACTTTAATTTTATTTCAACTTTTATTCTCTGAGAGTTTTTAATTTATTTCAGCTTTTATAAAGAGACAGCTTTTATATATATATGTATAAAAAATTGTACGTATTAAAATTATATAAATTAATTCATAAATCAATTCCGTTTGGCCCGTAATTAAATTCTCCTTCGTACTTTTTCTCGCTCTCGTTTTTTTTTATTATTATTATTTTTTTTTTCCGCCAAATATAAAATAGATTCAATCCAGAGTCGAATTAAGATGCAGAATGCTTTTAATGGCATTTCAAGTGATGTCGCATCCAAAATGGAAATTGCCTGCTTTGCATTATCAATGAGTATTTAAAATAAATTCACCTCGCTGTGAGGTGATGGAGAGATGGGAGAGAGAGAGAGAGAAGCTCTTTTTCTCTCTCGCTTTTTACGACGCAATTACTTTTGTGAAATTTTTTTTCGAGGCAAAATTTTATTCGATTAAAATTGCAATTTTTTTTTTTACTTCTATCGGTATATAGGTATTATATTTGTAATTTGCATTTCTAATGTTTTTCCGATGAGCGTAGCTTTTTATATCGTGTACGTATATACGTACCTATATAGCGGATGGAAAACAAAAATAAATTTTACCGATATAATAATAAGCTTTTATAAAAGGCCAAAAATATTTATATTAACCAGATAAGTGCCTTTTTAGTATAGCAGGGAGGAAAAATAGCTTGAATTTTAATTATGACTCGTCAAAACAAATATATAACAAAGAGAAAATTCCAAAACTCTACCAATTATAAATTCCTCGTTTCGTTCGATATATATACAACCACCATCACAAAAAAAAAAAAAAATTAAAATTAAAATAAAAAGATGGCTAGCAAGCAACAACAAGGAGAAACATATATCGCATCGCTTTTGTTATAATAAACGTGAAAAATAAAAAAAAAAAAAGGTCGTCAAAGGAAAAACGTCCAATTTAACTCGCGAAAGTATCGGAGCTTGTATGTATGTATGTGTATATATCGTTTATTTTCTTGCGCGTTCAAACTTCAATTCATTAGGCTGTAATCTAAAACAATAAAAACGAGAGCAATGGTTACATAAAGGGATAAAAATAATGAACGCTTGCGGCTGCGTCCCTCTTGTTTTATCTATTTTCTTTCTTTTTTTCTTTTTTTATTTTTCCCTTTTTTTTTGTTACTTGTGGAATCGTATATAAAGCGTACATAGTACAAACTTTGTTAACGATTATTATAAAAACATGTACTTGATTATGCGAGAGCTATAATACACTTGATCCAAAAACTATACCTACATTTATGTCTTAATTGAATTTACGAGCTTTTGATTAACTTTTTGTAAAATAGTGATCGATGTAGAAATGAAAAAAAAATTGTTAAATAAGTTAATTTTTTTGTTTTTAAATCAATATGAGTTGAAATAATTGATAAAAAAGAGTTTTATTATACTGAAAATGTTTTAATTTAAATCTATTGAAAACATAATATACCTATATAAATGCAGTCGTGATTCAGGAAAACTTGTATTAAAAGTATAGTTTGTTGTAAATAAGGAAAAATAAACTTGCGTCACTTTAACGATAGAAATTAATTTTAATAAAGATAAGAAAAATTAAAAGTGTGTCATTATATAGCTTGTCCTGATTAAACACGTGATATCATTATCTTAAAATAAAATTTTAACGTTCCACGTAGTTTGTGGGTACATTCATCGAAAAAGATTAGAAAATAATTCTTTTTTTTTTTTTTTAATCTATATCAAGTTTAAGTTAATTCTTATAAGCCTCTATTAATTTTTTTTAAGTTTTATAAAATGAAAAATTTTTTATTATAAATTAAAATTCAAAGTTTAAATAAAAAATATAAATAATTTTTTTCACGGAATTTTTTATTTTTCAGATTATCAACTTTACTGTAAGCGCATTATTAAAAAAAAAAAAGTTTTATTATTTTTTTCAAAGAGCTATTTTTTTAAAATAAAATTTTCTTATAGACTACACCTATTCACCGTACATTCTATTATTAACTTTCACTAAGTCAATTTTTTTTTCAAAATATACCCATTTTTTTTACAATAATCAACATCAATCAACAGCAATACGTCAGACATAAAATCAAAAGATCAAATAAAAAAAAAATAAAAAATCTCCGACAAAGCAAGTGTACCTACAAAGATGCCCTTAATAATCACACACACACTGACAATAACAATTCCTCAATTCTAACAATAGAACCGAAATGACGTACATGAAAACAAGAAAAAAAAAGAAAATAATAAAAAGAAGCATCGAAGCACACGAGACTCAAAAGCAAACATACGAAACTTTGAAGCAATAAGAATCCAAACCATACGATTTACAGACACAATACGTCTAATTACTAGCCGATAATTTTTCGCCGAGGTGATAACGTCACGGAGTGTAGTGTTCGCTTCAATCGAATGTCAAATAAAAGCAGAAGCTGAAAAAGAGTATTATAGCAACTGTCACTCTTGACTTTCTATTCTAAAAGTGACGAGGCGATAGAAAGTTTTGTCTGTGATAGGTATATGTATGTATTGTAGCTTTGTGTCACCAATTGCAAAGTTTTTATTTTCTTGTTTTGTTTATACAGGAGGTCTTGTAATTTTTCTTTGTGCGGGGATGTAAATGAAAGAGATGGTATTGAGAGGCTGGATTACGTATATTTTTGGTGTTTCTCTTAGGGTTTTGATAAAAAAAAATATTAATTGTATAAATATGTTATATTCAATAAAAAATTGATTAAATTGCTTCTAAATAAATTGCAAAAACTTGATGATTGGTTCATTTTTCAATTTTCTAAACGTCTTATTCGCAATAACCCAATATGTATTACAATACTGTCTAGTACAGTTGAGGTCAGTGTCCTCAATGTATACCTATACATTTTAAACAATTCCAAGTGAAAAAAACATGAAAAAGACGACAAACAAAAAAATCTTACAACACTAGATGGAATACGCGAACTATAACAAAATATCCAACATCAAAATGAAAAAAGACAAAGTTACCAAAGAGTGTAAGCATAGTAACGGCAAAACGAATGTCAACTCACAAAATAAAAAAAAAAAAAAAATAATAAAAAAAAGGAGAGTGAGGCGATCGAGCGAATCTCAACTCTCTCGCACCCAGGTTATATCGATCGGATTTTTTTTTTTTTTTTGCTGTATACGCGTACAATTCTCTCCTCACTTCAAATGTCGCCTAGCTTGTTTTTCATTCGCTTTGGCATTTTTTTTTATATTTGCTGTATTTTCATTTTTTTTTTTTTTTTATCAGCTAACGTACTTTTTTTTTTTTTTGTTATAACAATGACTATTTTATTGTTCGATAGTGTAGACAATAGGGTATTTCTCGATATAAATATAAAATATTTCAAAAAAATCGGCCTCGATATTTTTCTTTTTTTTGACGATTTTTAGCTTTTATAAATTTTATTCTATTGACGAGGGTAAGGTCTTTCATCAACGAAACTAGTAAAATACAATTCTATACTACTATTTAGTTTGTCATTGAAATGAAATTTATTGTTTGTCATTGTTGTTCGATAATTTGTTTAACAAATTGAATTTATATTATATACGAATTCTATTACGTTAATTTAATCTACAAACTCACAATTGGCTAGATAGATATATTAATAGAAATTTCCTATTTTATAAAGTTCAATTTATGGAAGTAGATATATATATACATATAATAATTATGAACTACTCTAAATTGTGTTATTGTGTGGTTCGTTACAAATTATTAAACAAAAGGTGCTTTTATGGTTATAACTGCAAATTATATTTGTGATAATTGAGGAGATCGAGGAAATGATGTCAATTAAATTTATCTATTATATGGGAATTGCATTTCTAAAATTTAAATGTCAACGAAATGGGAGATTGATAAAGGAGAGAGTATACAAATGTTATCGAATGATTGAAAGAGAAAAATAAAAAAAAAGAGAATAGTAGGAAATAAAAGTAGGGATAGGGACAAGTAAAAAATCGAAAAAAAAAATAAATATAAAAAGTATAGAAAGAGAACTTACGTGATCGATGTTGATCTCTCCCTTGTACATGAATTCGACGAGTACCTTGATGTCGGAAAATTTGACGTCACGCATGATGACGATCGGATCTTTTTCCTCGTATTGTGACAAGATCGTATCGAAGTATGTGCTGCACGCAGACAGGACAACCTGCGCAAAAAAAAAGAAGAAAAAATTTTTTTTTTTATATTTATATGTATGTATAACAGAAGGGAATAATAAAAGTTTATCACTCGTGTGTGACAGTAAGATCGATATGCGACCTATACCTGCAGCCCATACGACCACATACTATTTTTTTTTCTTTCTCTGTTTTTTTTTCTCTTTATTTTTTTCTCTTTTTTTTCAAATTTATTTCGAATTCATTGTTTTCATTTTCTTTTTTGCTTTACTCTGTTTTTTACATTGAATGTGCGGACGTTGTTGGGGGGTAGTATACATTTTTTTCTGCTTCGTAGGTTTAATTTTAAAATATTTTTGTATTTAACTTGAAGTGGGTAGGTTGTACGTGTCAACTCGAAACAACCGTACGATAGACAGGAGTCAATTTTTTTTTTTCTAAATTACAAATTTCAAACTACGACGATTGCGTGGGAGTTTTGTATATATCAATAGGACACTAGACTGGATGGATTTTTTTTTCTGGACTACTTTTTTTTTTTTTTTTATTGCTGTCGTTTGTATGGTAAATACAAATATTCACATGGAAAAAAAATGTAAAATCAACCTTAAAATAAACACAAATTTAACATGTCATTCGTAGCAATTTGTATATTTTAAATTAAAAAAAAAAAGAAAAAATAACCTAATGAATTACAAATTGCTTACGCACGTAGGTATATGTATTATAAAGTGAAAGAAATAAAAAATCTGGTTAATAAATTAAGCTTATGTAATACGATTTCGACACTTGAAATATAATACTTGAAATTGAGTTCGCGTAAAGGGTAGAAAAAAAGTTTAATAATAATTTTTCATTTAGCGCTTTTAAAGCGCTTTTTTTTTAGAGTATTAACGTCACTCGCAAGCAGCATTAAAACTCATTTTAGTGAAAATGAAATTTTAACATGACCAATGTTGAATTACATCTGGTATGTAAGCGGGAAAGAAGAGGAGGTTATACTTCATACAAATTATAACTCTAAAATTGACTTTTCATTATTAGAAAGCCAAACGGGAATGCAAAATTTCTCTTAGTTCGAAAAGCAACTTATATTACAGACAGAGAATATACTGAAAGCAGGGGTGGAAGAGAGGTAAAGGTGAAATCGAAATTTTTGAGATGTATAATATATCTTTGTTGTGTACAACGAAACAAGTGACTATGTGAATGTGTAGCCATTCGTTTTCATTTTTACATTTGTGAACGTAGGTATAAAAGAGGGTGGAGGAAAAAAAAAGAAAAATAGCTGGATTTTTTCCAAACATTTTGAATTTCAATTAAAATTTTACATTACGTTGGGGAAAATGCAGTTTTTAGCAGCTGAAAATAAATAATGTTTTTGTTTTAAAGCCGTGGAGGAAACAAAGTACTGACAGATATATCTATATTTTTGAAATAACAGCTTTTTTAATTTTCAATTTCTTTTTTTGTTGATGTTGTTGTTTTTATCTACGTTATTCATGCGTATACATGCTTTTGCCAACTTTTTCAAATTTAATATTTTTATTAAATTTACAATTTAAAAAGCAGTTTAAAATTTGATTATTTTTTAAAAAAAAAATTTTAAATGTATATTGGACAAAAATTATACAGATTATTTGTTTTTTTTTATGAGAAAGTTTTTAAGTACGAAATATTATATACTCTAAAAACTCGAGATTGCCTCACCTTTGGAATCTCAAAACACATAAATCCTTCGCTATTCATAAAAAGTATTAAAAGTTGGGGGAGGTAGGGAAAAAAAAAGTTCTGTTAGAAAACTAATTTTTGTAAAAGGAGATTTTGATTTATGTTTATACTTTTTAACGTTATAGTAAAATAAAATGCGTTCCATGAAAAAAAACTTTAAAAAACACACACACACACATTCATATATTTATATTTCAAATTTTCATGTCCTTTTATCAGATTAAAATGAAACACTTTATAATTTCTTCTTTTTTTTTTAACTTGCTATTTTCAGTTTGATAATATCGTTATAAATTTTTAATCTACATCCTCATATTTCTTGCCAACTTGTCAGTTACAAAAATTCATTTTTTTAAACATCGATATAAGCAAAAGAAAAAAAAATTATTAATAATTGTAGATTTCAAAAGATTAAAATATAAAACACAGTAGTTGCAGGTATTTTTTTTACAAATGTGACGTTTTTCCAATTTCTCACTTAAATCCAACTCAGCGAGCGAGCAATCTCGACATCGAAATTACGCCAAAATACGATAGAAATATTGAAACTAAAAAAAAAGTAAAAAAAAAAAATATAGGGGGATCAAAATCCTTATTCCAGCTATTCCATTACCCCTTCCTTATATCCATTTCCCCCAAAGCTCTCGGAAAATTGCAAAGCGAGCGATTTTTCAAAAAGCAATAATAAAACAAGAAAAACAACGAAAATAAAAATATAGAAGCCCATACTATCCCACAAGATCTCGATACTTTGAAAAATCCTCCATATACGATCGACGGAAACTTCGGAAGTTCGAAAAGAAGCAAGAGCGATGACGAAGTAGCGTACTTATACGATGCTCGCCGATTCTCCGATCGATCAATCAACCTTTGTCGGTCGGCGCGCTGCATCGGGAGATTCCGTCTTCCCCTCCACCACCCTCTTTCACTCTCTCTCTCTCTCTCTCTCTCCCACTCTCTTTCTTTCTTTCTTACTCTATAGACTGAATATGCTTTCGCTGTCGCCTCCACCGCGCCTCTTATATATAGAAGCAGGATATTTCAATTTCCTCCGACGGAATCGTCGCGGAGCATAACAACGAGTGTCAAAGCGTGCATGCGGAAACTGTCGAGTCTGCGCATGGTAATCTATATATGTATAGCTAATACTCGTTGCTTTTCTTATTTTACAAGTGGTATAATATGTTATGGTGGAGTTGAGATAGTGCGTGATTAATTACAGATTGGGTGTAAGGAAGGTTCTTTTTTTTTTCATATGATTTAAGGGTTTGGGAAATGAGATATAAATTTGTAAAAGTTTGATATTGAGGGAATTTAAAAATTTTTTTTTGTGAAATTGTGATAAAAATGAAGAAAAAAAAAAGGAAAATAGTTTGGTTGAAATAGAGCGTGATTAGGAGAAACTATAAGATCGAAAATCTTTTTAGAAAGTATCTTTTTTTTCAAGCTAAAGCTTTTTCTGTTGATATGGTTCAATGGTTATTCAGATTGAATAATTGATTGAAATGTAATGAAATACTTTTCTTTATTATTTTTTTTTTTACGTTAGTCTTATTATTGATCAAATAAAATATTTTTGATAAACTTTATTTAAAAAATTTTTTTAATATTTAAAAAATTTTTATGTGGAATTGCCAAAATTTTAACAAATGATAAATTCAATAAAATGATAAATCGTAAATTTTACCGTATATCTTCAGGTATGTAAGGTATAAAAAATAAATTACTGATAAATTAATTTTTGAGACGCGAGTTTGGCCATAGAGATGCCAATACGGGTTTTAGATAAAGTAGAAGTATTTAAACACCATTTTTACACTCTATAGAGCATATATCGGTATATGGATTCCTCTTTCTATCACTCAGCTGACTACAAATGTCAGAAATCGAACCCACGACCTGTGGATTACAAAACCGACATACAAGCAACCAAGTAATTCCAAATTCTCATAAAGGTAACTAACTTCAAAAAGTTATATATTTAAAAATAGCTTAACATTCAGACATTAAAAAAAATCTTGAGACAATAATAAAAAAATCCACACGCACAAAAAACGCAAAACCAATCATTCCAACATTCAACACTATTAAAATCAAACAATTGAAAAAAAAAATTAAAAAAAAAGATTGGAAAAGGAAGGGTGGTATACAATTGTGTGTTTGTATACATACGCACACACCTTAGAAATGAAGTATAAGAAATCGGGTGGAAGCAAAAGAAAAGTGGGTGGTGGTAGCGGCTTCTGAGAGGAGGAGGAGGAAAAAAAGGCGGAGAAAAAGGAGAGAGAAAGAGAGGACGAAAGAATATGCCGAGGCCAGTCAATAGCCTGAATATTTAATGCCAGGACTCTCTTTTGGTATTGATTTTCTCGATTTTTATGTCTCCGCAAATAAGATCGTAAAGGCTCTCTCTTTTCCTCTCTCTCTCTATTTCTCATAGCCTCTCCCCCCCTGCTACCATAGCCAGCAGGAGCAGCGCCGTTTTCTTTTTTTTCCTCCTACTCCCACCCACAACCGTCGACTTTCAACCCCCTCTGCTATCCTTTCCTTCTTACTCTTACGCGCGCGCGAACTCGCGTTTATATATATATATATATATATATATATATATATATTCTTTCGCTCTCTAACTTCGCGGCAATATAACGCTTTATTATGGCCCCCGACGCTTTTTACGGCGTGGGAGTTGGAGGTTAAGGAGAGTAAAAAAAAAGAGGTGGGAGAGAGAGAGAGGGATACATAGGCGGGCCTGGAAATACGGCGATATAAAAAAATAAATTATACTCGCGAAACTGCCGCTCGCGCCCGGGTGTATAGTATGGGTGGGAGAGGGTGGAAGAGAGGAAAGACGCTTTTCATATCGGCTTCATTACGAGCCTTTTCCTTTTCTTCTACTCCTCCACCTATCCCCTACCCCCGCTTTCGTATACTATATATACCTCCCCTACGGTTGCTCCTTCTCCTTTTTTTTGCGCCCGCTCTTTTTTTTTTGCTATCGTGTGCGCCTGTACGTTACGGTTTTAATGTCGTCGTTGGCCCACGGGAGGCCAGCAGCAACAGCAGCAGCAACCCCCGGCGGGCATTAAACATTTTATTTTGTCGAACAAAGTTCTTCATTTCGCTCTAGTGAACTGTAGGGGGATGAGGGGTTAGTATGATGTTATAGCTGCGGGGGTATATTGTAGATATATATATAGGTATAGGTGATCCTATGCGTGTGAGTGTATGTGTATGATTGTATCTGACGGTTTGTGAATTTGGAAATTTGGCATACATATATAATATGTGAACTGGTTTGCAGGGTGTAATATGTGTTGTTATAATTATGTTTACGCATCTGTAATTTATTATTTTTGGTGAACGATAATAATTGGACAGATAAAAACTGGGCTGACAAATATGTATTAGAATTATTTCTATTTTTAGATTTTTAAATTTTATTTTTTTAATAATTTACTGGTTTTTAAATTATGTTTTTATTTTATTTTTATTTTTTTTTTGCATTGTAGTTGTTTGAAAAAAATGTTACGTCGGGGGGGTTTAGGTTGATTAAAAAGTTCTGCATGTGAATGGTCTCGAGAAAAGGAGAAGAATCAAAAAGTTTGTTTTGGAGCTTACTTATATCTATATATTATGTAGTTGCAATCGGGTTTTTGGCTTATTTTCAAATGCCTGGGATATAT
>JAPYZE010002825.1:0-14852 GCA_030522805.1 Leptomastidea abnormis | reverse complement strand
TAAAAAAAAAAGAAGAAAAAAAATTATCGTCGTGCCCTTAGTATGCAAGCAGCTTGTCGAGATAGCGGAAAATGGGGGTAGAAACTCGGAAGACCCTTGTTCAACACATCCAACAGATATCTTACCAGCAAGACTTTATTACTCGTCTTGGTGTCCGTTCTTTGGTACCCCCCCCCCCCGCCTCCCTCGCCCTCTGTATCATGGCTAAAGTGGATTTTTAGGGTTCATCGAGTTTCACAAGGCCGTCATATGCTGAAACAGGTTAGAAACCAATAAGCGAAGCAGGCTATAGTATCACGCACACGACCCAAGATTTTACTACATATACTTTTTTTCATATCAGATATACATCGAGACCTTACACTACACACACATATATATTCCCAACGCGCCCAGCAGTTATATCTCTCTTTCTCGTTCTATTCCAGCCACCCATTTCCGAAATAAGATCTGCGAATATATATTGAGTCGCGTACTTACGAAATGCGTCCCGATGTCTCAGCGAAATATTGTCAGCGCGTATTCGCGAACAACCCTATATACCCAGCTTTTCGTTCCCTTTCTTAGCCAGCAGTATAGCTATGTGCCCACCACCTTCTATTCTTCCTAATATGCCTCGATCAGCATTGTTCGTCATTCGCTCTTAAATTTTTTTTTTTTCCCTATACTTCGTTCTACCCTCGCATCTTCTACTTACTTTTTTTATTCATCCTCGTTAGGAAAGCTCGGAAGAAATAAAAAAGAAAGAGGGAGAGAGAGAGACTATAAGAAGCTAAAGAGGAGAGGGTAGAGTAAAGTTGAGAAAAAAGAAAACGATAGCCAAGGAAGGAGTATAAAAGCTCGGGGGGGGGGGGGCAGAGAGATAAAAGAGCTTGCCTTAAGGTGGCAGCGAAGGAAATACAAAAGTCCCTGCAGCATATCGAAAGAAAGAGAGCCAGAGCGGAAATAATTTCAGCGCGAGAACTTCCTCTCGTATACGGAGGTGGTAGCGGCAACGTCAGCACACCGTGACCTCCTGAAATTAAAGAACTCGAATATAAACATGCAAATGCGTGACCTCGCTCTTCCTTTACCGAGTAAGTGCGGCGGCCACGGCACTGCTGGCCACTTTCCATCTTTATCGCCACTTGGCTCCCTCCTCGCACAGCTCGCCTATTTAAGCTTCAGGTCAGGCTTATAATATAAGCTGCCCCACTGCCTATATACTGCACCTAGCCACTAGACTGGCACGTACTAACCCCCCTCCTCCACCACAACCACGTACATTATATCTACATACACGTGATGTAGCTGATTCCCGATTCTTTAACGCGCTCCTCCAAACGAGATTTGCAAAAACCCGGCAAGTATAGCTATATATATCTGGACGTCTCTACACTGCCATAATGCCAGCTGCTGCTGCTGCTTCTTTATCTTCTTCTTCTTACGCCACTTTCTCCGTTGTCTTCGCTAACCCGGAAAATCACTGACAAACAAATCTCCTTGGCCTACTTTTTTCCATGCGAGGAAATGCCTCCAAATCTACCACTACCCGCGGTGACGGCGAATAAAGCGTAGCGAGTTTTTCGCAGCTTATGCTTTTTCTCTCGCTCTTTGCTTGGATTACCGGCGTACTTTCTGCTAAACCGCTTCCAAAACTCCATAAAAGTACCCCTGCTGCTCTCGTCAGATTCTGGCATTTTTCTTATTTTCTTATATTTTTCTCTCGCTGCTGCTGCTGCTGTTGGCTGGTAGTGAGAGTAGAAACGCAAGGAGAGAGGGTGAGAAGAGGAAACGGATTATGGTTCAAACTGTTAGCGGACCAACCCAGATCTGAGTGAAATAATAAGCGAGAAACGAAATTATTGTGTGTAAAGAGAAAAAATAATAATAACGATAAAATAAAATAAATTCAAGAAATTGTTTTTAATTAAGAGCAATGTATCAGCTACCAGCAAGATTAGATAAATTTTTCGCTGGAAAGAAAAAACTTTACCGAAAAACGCCTTATTTGATATTTGCAAACTAATCGCATCTAATGCAGCTGTTACAACATAGCCAATTCAATAGTTTTGTATCTATACTTTTTATGAACCAATGTTAATTTTATATAAGCTATTTGTTTAGGAAACAGTATACAACACAGCTTATTTTACAAAATACAAATTTTTTCATAATTCAACGAGATGACTTTGAACGCTTAAACCTTGAATAGATTTAACTTTAATTATATTGAAATGAATTTATTAAAATACCGACAAAACAGATATGTGTTTTACAGTTTAAAATTTTGTACATTAACCACAAAAATACATGCTTATTCAAAATATATAATAGTTGTCGAATCGGTCCGGTTTCATTTAAATATAGAAATATCAAACAAAAATTCTTGGTAAGCGTTTTATAAATTTTTATAATTAATTTGATTGTGAAAAAAGAAAAGAAAAAGAATTAAAATGAAAACATGAATTTTTCAAAGAAATATATCATTTTAAAGCGTATTTTCATGAAAATATAATGTCATTTAAAAGCTAGAATGAAATTTCATTAACGTTAATGTGATTCGCAAAATGTAGGCATGTTATACAATTACACCTACACATTTAATAACAGGTGTATAGTACGAATGACAAGTATATAGGTATATTACTATTATTATTATTATTATTTTTAAAAATAGTAAATTTAATAAATTCTTAACAACTTGTTGCACATCGCACAATATCGGAGCTCGAAAAAAAAGTGATGTAATAATTGCCAAAGCACGCAAGCTCTCGCACGTATAGCCAGTATTTACAAAAGAAATATTGATAAATTGATAAAATCGTAATTACAAATGTGCAGCAGCAGCAGCAGCAGTAGCGGTGTATTTGCATTTATTCGCGAATTTTAATGACTCTTTTATATAATATACGGAAAAATGAAAAGTTTGAACAGTACCTATATAATAATTGTCGTCAGAAAGACAGCAGCTGCTGATTGAAATACAGTCGATGAAAAGCTGTTTGTCTCTCCCCTCTGATCATTTTAATGAAACAACTAAATACACAAAGATTTTCTTTGTCATCGCACATATATATCCGGAAATATATACCCGGTAATCCTTTTACTACGAAAAATTTATACACGTATATTCTCCATGGCGGTTGCGATAATTTACGTGAATCTCCCCCCACACCCCACACCCCTTTTTCCTTCTATCCAAATGACGACGACGAGCATCGGCCGAAAATTTTTACCTCGTTAAAGTTGTAATATTTGCATATTAGCCACACTCGGCATTATCGAGTTTAAAGCTTCGCCTGCCCACCCGCTCACTCATCCTCCTTTCGATTTTATTCATGATTTCGCTTATTTTCACGGCTTATGAATTTTAAACAACATTGCCACCCGCTTTAGCCCGTATATATATAGCGCCCCTGGCCCCGTGGCCTGCCGCTGCGCATACAGATTCTATCCTCTCCCAACAGCAGCAGCAGCAGCAGCAGGAGCACCACTACCATATAGGTACATATACCTGCGGCCAAGGCGCGCGCTTTATTTTATTCGATGGTTTTTTTTCCGTCAATCTCGCATATACGCGCATATATATCACTAGCAGCACCACCACCACCGAGGTAGTCCGATCCTGGTCGAGCGAGACACCCAGCAGCCAACCACCACCTCTCTACAGCTTTTTGCCCCCAGACTACTTCTTTTTTTTCATGCATATTCAAAGAGGCTAAGCTCGAAAACGTTTAAATAGAATAAAAACAGGCTTGCCGCCAGCCAACTACTCCCCCAGGGCATCCTTCTTGCTTTCCTTTTTGTTCTTTTCTTTTTTGCAAATTAGCCGCGGAAAAATCCGGCTACCCCCGCTACTCCCTTTCCCAACTGCAGGGGTCTATCCACTGCGCGGCCAAGAAGACGTGCATTAAATCAAATTATTTAAATGCTGTAATTTAACGAGGCCGTGTGCCGAGCTCAGGGTATATACATTGAGAGAGGGGCGCGCAAGCCTCAAATGTCGGACATGCATGTATGCATAGAGAATATGTTTCCAACCAAACTGACGTTTTCAGCCTTCCCTCTCCTCTCCTCCCTTTTCTCTCCAGCTCCACTCATCCCCTACGTCCATGTCATCGATCTGTCTCTTTTTCACGCGAACGCGGCCAGCCTCTGTCCTGCAGGGCTTGGTTTCATTTCGTAGTTGCTCGCTATATATGAACGAAAGTTTAAAAGCGATGAAACTGTGCGTGTGTGTGTGTGTGTGTGTGTGTGTGTGTGTATGCGCGCCAGCTCAATGTAATCGGACGAGATTTTCACGGGAACATGCGTCTCGAAATGTTAATTTCTCTTGTATTTGAGCTGTTGAAAAGGCTATATATTTAGCAACGAATAGGCTCTGTTCTACTATTTTTCTTTTTTTTACATACAATGATCGTTCTAATGAAGGGCATCTTTTTTTTTTCTTTTTTTCGTACGATGAATTTTTGTCAACTTTTAATTTTGTTACCGTGATATGAGAATAAATCAGAATTGTGAAATCAGAAAAGTAAATGGCTTGATTGTAATTCAGACAAGAAAAGTTAACATTTATTTATTTTTTTTTTGGATAAATTTTATTAAATCTATCCTTTTATTACGATTTTTTTTTTAATTAAAATTTTTTTTAAATATTATGCCACGTGACATTCTAAATGTACTGGTATGAAATACAATATTATGAATATTATTATAATTATTGATACAGTAGTTGTACTCTGATTGTCACACTTATTGTTAGTTATTTATTTGAACAACATTCAGAAAAGCATTGCAAGGCAGATTTCATAAAATCTTATATGGTTTCGCTAAAGTTTCTAAATTATTCAGAATAAGCTAAATATGTCCTATTTATTTATATTAAATAGTCGCATTTCGGGTTAAAAAAATCGACAAAGTAAAATTGATCTCAAAATTGACCCAGTATTATTATCGTCGAAAAAATAAATAATTATGAATTAGTTATAAAAAAATAAATGAATAAATAAATAAATCAGAAGTAAATATTTTTAAAAGAAAAATTACTCGATTTGACAAAAAAATGTTTTTATCAAATTAGGCCATACGTATTTAAAGTCGAATCAGCGAACATAATATTCAAAAGGTTTTTTTTTCGTAAAATCGATTTTTTTTCAAAAGAAATCGGTTGTAATCGATAGGATTCGATGAAATCGGTGAAATCGGTGAAATCAAGGGGTTTTTCTTGAGTGAAATCGGTTAAAACCACTCTCTAGAAAATTTTCTTTATCAATTCTGAGAAATGTTTGGCGATTTCATGTGATTTACAACCGGTTGAAATTGATTGTAATCGATAAAATTTGTGAAATTGATATGAAATAGATGAAATTGTTTGAGCGATTTAAAATCGCTGCAATCGTTGTAAACAGCTAAAAACCACTGAATATTATATATAAGTACAATTATACATTAATCAAGAATTTTATCTTTCATATTTATATTGTCAATTACATCTTACATTTATTTATAGTCAGTTAAAGTATATATTATTAGTTTCTTTGAGAAGCTAAATTTATTTACCAGTATAAAAAGAAAAAGAAATTCAGCGGAATAAATTTTTAAAAAGTTGTATTTGTAAAAATACATAAGAAAATTGAAAACATTTTCTATTAAAATAAATTTTACACGAAAAAAAGTGAAAAATCAGTTTTATGATCGAGTCAGGCTTCTAGAAACGAGAATCTGAAAAAGTGAAACACAGTTATTAGAGTTCTGTTTGGAACATTGATTTTCTGTAACTTTCGTTCTTAATGATAATTTTTGGTCGCTTAAAAACTTAAATTAAAGCTAGTCTTCGTACGAGGTCGTTGATTTATAAATATATAGGGGAGACCGGGGCATGATTAAAGTTTTTTTTCTTTCCTCTGTAACTTTTTTAATTTTTCATATTTTTATTCCGGACAAAAAAGGCTTTGAAAGTATTGCCTTTATCTACAAAATCCACTTTGTCCGGACTAGCTAAATGCAAAGGTTTAGCTTTAAACTAAGAATATGTAAATCGGGGCATGATTAAAAAAATAAAAAAAAAACCCGGGGTATGATTAAAATTCCTCAATATTATTGCAATATCAAATTTCAGACATTAATGTTGATAGTACTTTTAAAGTTCAACATATAACGGAAATTTTGAGCCCTGGCTGATGTTCTTAAATGCTTTCCGTTCATGAGTTATAGATTATTTTATATCAATTTATTAAAATTCTTTTAACAAATTCTTTTAAACGTAATATTAATTTTATAAAAGCAAAGTATATTATATAACCACTCAAATTGAAGGCCTTGAACTTAGCTACAATTTAAATTTTAGCTGGTTGAAAAAGTTTGTCTAGAACCAAAGTTACAATAAATTAAAGTTACGATTTATTTTAATACGATTTTACATGTTAATAATGGCTATAGCCATTTATCTTAGAATTATAATATTTTTAATGTTATTTTTTAATAATTTAATTTTAAATTTGCAGTCAAGCTTTTTTAACCAACCAGGGCTCAAATCAAAGCTTATATTGAGTACTTTTTTGGGATGGTTTTTATTATGTTTTAAAACTTTTCAATATTGGACAATTCACACGCAAATATTTTTTTAATATTACCCTGGAAATTTTTTTAATCATACCCCGGGTTCATACATATTGCTTGAAATGGACATATCTCAGAGAGGAATAAAGCTAGGGAGGCCGTCGAGGACGCAAAATACTCGTAAGGAGTAGTACTCAAAGCTGGTTTATCGTGCGGAATCCGCATGAACGCTGTTAAAATACAGGAGCCAAAATTCGTAAAACAAACGTTTAAAAAAAAAAAGTGCAAAAATCGAAAAATGGCGCTAAAAAGTCGAGTTAATCACCAAAATATGTTATATTATGAAAATTAACTCCTTTTAACAAGTACAATATGACGCCAAAGTTTCGTTGGATTCCATATTTCCGTTCAAAATTAATCTCAAAATTTTAATCATACCCCGTTTTAATCATGCCCCGGTCTCCCCTAATAAGCATATAAATCGTCTCACTACAAAGCGAATTAATACCAATTATTATTAGAAAAAATAATAGTATTCTTCAAATAATAAAAATAATCAATAATAATAATAACAATATTGAACAATTTTTTATTGAAGTATAATATAGAAATAATAGGAAGATAGTCAGCAGTGAATAAATGAACCACTTGTACAGGTATAAATAAATAGGAAAAGATCCTTATCAGTAAATAATTTTGTATTGGTAAATATCGCGCACCCTCACAGTAGTGTACATACACGCGTTTAAGCAGAAAACAGTGCTCTAAAAGAGGAAAGTGGAATATAGAAGGGGGATACAGTATAGCAGCAATAGCAGCAGCAGCAAGAGAAAGAGGGAGCAGTAATTCGCCAGTGCTTATTCTAAATAAAGGCCTATATTCGCTAAAGCGTACACGCTTCCTACTCCTCCCCTTGCTCTATTCGTCGTCCCCTTTACCCTGTTAATCGCTATATTCAAATGTATTCTAATCAGGCGAAGGACGCGGAAAATTGCTATTGCTCTTGGGCACGCTGCTGCTGCTGCTTCGTGCGTCCTCTGCTGCCTGCATATTATATACATATGTACATCTCCGCGACCACTGGCCTTGCCATCAACTCGAACCTCTATAGCTACGCTCCCCCCTCTGTTCTCCTATTGGCCCTATTCTTTAACTCTCCAGCCCTCCTGCGCTTCTACCCGCTACTCCACCCGTTTCTCACCAGGGTAATCAGCTCTTTCGCGACCCTCCCAGTAGTGGGCCTCAGCCTGGCTCTAGCGGACTAAACGCACCAGCCCGCAGGCGTGAAAGGGAGCTAGAGGACTGGTGGTGGCATTGCCGGGGACGCCCTGGCAAAGTAATTACCACGGTTAATTAACGAATTTACAACTACGCGACATAGACATACATACATACATACATACATATATCGGAATCGACTCGGGGAGCGTAGGGGTAGAAGAGGTATATCTCGGGTTGCACGAGAACGCGCGGAAAGCCAGATACTCGCGTGGCATTGTGGTCTCCCCTCCCCCACCCACCCCCACCATCCCTTCACCACGCTGTTACCACCAAGTGATGTATGCGCGCGCGAATTCGCGCGGATACGCAGACGAGAGGTGGAGAAGGTGTGAGAGAGGCCGTAGTATTATACCGCGGTGGTGGACCGCTATAACAAGCGAATCTACGGTGGGCAGTTACTACTGGCTTGGTCAATCGAAAGGGGGGGGGGATGAAAGGGGGAATTTTGGCCGCGACCTGTACGCGCCGATTTGATTGGCAATTTTCGCGGGACTCCGGAGTTTGGTCAATGCTATTCATAGCCCAGCGGTATAGTAGTGGTAATAGTAGTTGTAGTTGTCTGGATGTAAAGTGGTTATTAATAAAAATCAATCTCTCTTCCTCTCGTTGATTCTCGTTTTAGCTCTGTGTTATATCCTGCTATTGGCTCTCTGGATAATACATCCTATATGGTCTAATACTTACTTGTTCACATATATTTTCATTCACCTTGATCGCAAGCAATTTCAGCAATCATCTCAGGTTGATATCTGGATGCAGGGGCATTATAGCACGTGGCGAAACAAAAGCAATTGACCTACTCACTCGTCACTTGCTTTACGGCATTCCGTTCTTTGACAATCTGCCACAAGGTGTTTTAAACTCCCAAAAATACTGATTGTTACGTATACCCCGGCTAAATACTCTTGTGCAATTAGTTGTTTCATCATACAATATTTCGATATTTTATCAATAAAATTCAATATTTATAAAGTTTATGTAAAGCTATTAAAATGAATGACTTATCGTTCGTATATCAATTTAGTTTTTCTCCCAGCTGAATAAAATTGATATTGACATATTGTATATTGATTAAGTACTTTTTCATGTTTTTTTCTTAATCAATTTTCTAATTCTTAATTGATATATATCTATGAAAAATATAGGTAACAATTCATCAATTAATGAAAAATATATGTCATTTGTACCATAGCAAATTGAAAGATTAAAGTTGCAATTTGATTTATAAATAACTTAAGTTACTTCAAAATTTTAGCCAAAGTTGTCAATGATTTGTCAAAAATATTTGTTTGATCGAACGTCATTCAAAATATGGGCAAATCCTTACAAAAGTTGACTCGTAGATTACAAACATCATAGATATTTATCTTTTCTAAATCTTTAATTCTTTTACTTTTTCTGAGATTGCAATAAATTATGAGAAAACTATATAGATTTCAGTAAATAATAAAATCCATCACAATATTCTATTATCATTATCAAAGCTAAGACGTTTCTAATTTTATTATCTTTTAAATAATAAATGAAATTTTTATTTCATAATTTCTAACAAATAATTTTCAAGAAATTTAAAATAAATTGAGTAAAGAATGAAATTTTTCAATTACTTAACAAAAAATCAATATTAAAAATAAAAATGTATAATACTTAATTTTAATGTTTTTAAATAGCGAATTTTCGCATAAGTTTGGTACTTACTATTAGAGTAGATTTAACCTTTAGAGCGTTGAAACTTGAAGGGTCTGATCGCCCTAATAAAATTGATGTAAAAATATGTCTTATAGCAAGGATTGATCATATACAAAATATCGATCGTGGGTTGCGCCACTATAGTGACTTAGCAACCCTATAAAGATTGAGAAATTTTTTAGAAAATATGTTTCAAAAAATCCTGCAATTTCGTATTACTAATGCGTTCTACATTTTATTTCCAATATCGTTCAGTTGCACTAGATTTATTAAAATTTAAAAAATTATGCTAGTATATGTATACCTATTATTACCTAAAATCGTTTGAGCAGCTTTAAAATTTTAATTTTTCATCATCACTTTAACCTTGAAATATTAATTTTATTTCATTGTACGTACATTAAAAGTAATAATTTGAAAGGTAAAAATTGATAATCGGATGAATGGATAATAGTACTTATTAAAAATATATCACTAGGTATTATTTCGATAAAAATTTCGAATTTTAATAAATACTCCATATCATGTATAGGGAATTGACGGGCCGGATTTTTCTGATCGATTAAAATGTTCAGTCAACTGTCACACACCGCAATGAATGCGACCGTCAAAAGTATAGCGTGGCCCAAAGATAAAAATCGTTTTAATGCTCTTGCGCGCTTTCGCGATTGATTCTCATCGCTTTTGCGCTCATTCAGTCGATATCGTCTCATCCTATATTCTCGCTTTACGTCCAAAAAAATTGCTCGGATAAAAAACAAAAAAGAAAAAAAAAAGTGAGAGAGAGAAAATGTCAGTAGCCGATAGAAAAGAGAAAAAAGAGGAAAATAAAGCTCCCGTTTCATTTGGAGGGAATGGCATTCTCGCCGTACAATCGGGAAATTCGTTGAGAAATCAATGAAATAACTAGTATATATTCAATTTATTTGTGTATCTAAAAATTAACCGTTAAAATTTTGATTGATTGCCCTGTATTAATGTCTCGAAATCAAATTATTTTATTATTCTCGTTTAAAAAGTATCGATGAAAATATTTTCATGTATTTAACATTTTGTTTAAAGTGATATCGGTTTAATTTTTTTTTTTTTTTAATAATAAAATAATATTTTTTTTACGTTGAGTAGTAATCTAGTAATTGATTACTAAATTTAATTTAGTGTGAATTTGTGTCATTTTATTACAATTTTACGTCTCAATTAAAATTTCACAGATTTTATTATGGAATAAAAATAACGAACAGCATTAAACGTTTAAAGAATAGTAAAGCCGGATAATATTAAACTAAAATATAGACAGACACTCGATACTTTTTGATTATTAATTGAATTGATCTGGAGTTCTTTTTGTTAGAGTTTTAAAAATTTTCTTCAATCTTAAATATTACTAAAAATATAGTTATCTTAAAAAATAATAGAAGTGTATAATAAATTATAGCTCAAATAAATTTGCCAACATAAGAAAGCTTTTTATGTTTTTTTTTTTCTTTTTATATTTTCATAAAGCGGGTTATGGATTCTTATGTAGAGGCATTAAAGAAAGAAAAAAACAGAATATTTCTTTCTCCGTAAAAGTAAAACAATATTTTGCTTAGAGTTGAGAAAACGAAAAGGTATAAAAATCCAGGTAAGATTGAATTAGATAATTTATCAGAGTGATTCCCTAGAGACACGGGGGCGATCAAGTGTTCTCTCGAGACTTTAGAGAGCCACAGACAGAGTTCAGTTGCCTGTATCTTCGGGGACGTAAGCATCGAAAACGTAAACAAAATGAAGAAAAAAAAACTCACAATTGAAGTGAGCTAATAGATATTCAAATATGATAAATGCCAATCGTCATACTAAATCAGTCGTAATAATATGTAAAATTTTAATTTCAAAGTTTTGTATTCTTTTTTATTGATATCTTATTGGTGTATTTATTAATCATCAATCTATAAAGGTATTTAAGCCTATTACCTTTTTCAATTGGGTTTCCTTTATTTTTAAACTTGAAAAATTTATGAACTATCAGTAGCTTTTTTTCTATGATAAAAACAATAATTATGAAATTAATTGAAATAATTGAATTTTAAGTTTTCAAAAAATTAAAAATCAAAAAATTTGATTTTATACAACTTTAGTAAAAACATAATCTAAAACAGAAAATACAACATTAAGATTTAATTTGTCATGAAAATTTTAAAGAATTGTAAAAAAAAAAAAATTAAAAACAGTGAACAAACCAGACGTATATGTTGTTTTTTCTCATTCGGCAGCCGATAAATCTTGGCATTTCGTTTATTTTCCAAAAACAGGTAAATATAACTACGATTACATTTTCCGGTACGCATCGACGACTGCACTAGAAGTTTATTTATAAAAGCTGAAACAGAGCAAGAATAATCGTAGACCGAGATAGGAAAGAGAGGGGAAAAAGAGAGAAGGAGAGTCAACGTTGCGTGAATTACAGAGCTTGCAAGCTCCCAATAAAAGCTCTCCCTCTCTCTCTCCTCTTTTGCTGCTTGCAAGAAGTTGGAGTGTAAGGAGGCAGAGATTAATATCTACTTCATAAACAAGAAAAAAACCGAGAGAGAGAGAGGGAGAGAGGAAGGAAGGAAGGATTGTTGAAAGAGGAGAGCTCTCGAAGCGTAAAGAGCCGAGACGGGCCGGACGCATGGTAGGGTGGCAAAAAGTGGCAGGATGAGCGCTTGGAGGGGGGTAGACTATATAGCCACTGAAAACTGCATGAGCCATAGATGGGGCTGAGCTAAGAAAAGGCCGAGTCGAGAGAGAGAGAGAGAGAGAGAGTCGGAAAACGACAACGACGATGAGGAGAGCATCTCTCGCGTCCCTAATGACAGCAGCGCTCTCTCTTTCACTCAGAGCAGATCCGAGAGAGGGAGAGCAACATTCCCGGCGCTTTTTCATTAACCAGCAAGCCAAGAGGATCTGTGAAGAGTGAAGGGGGGGGGGGAGAGGAAGCAGGAACCTAGTCCATCCAGCCAACCGACAAAAAAAACGGAGCATCGCGAAAAAGCAGTAGTAGTAGCCGGACCTGGAAGTACCTTGCTTCCTCTCGACCGTCGACACCAAACTACCTATACCTATACCATCTTGCTTCTATAGCGCAGCGCTGGAACAAAGATCAGATACGATGGCCAGGATGGAGATGGACGAGAGATATAGACATAAGTCGATAGTCGGATAATGGACCTGGGATTCAAGCTAAAGATGGGCGTGGAGAAGGGAAGGGGGGTAAGGTAGGTTGGGAGGGAGGTAAGGGCCGAGAGCTGGGCATAGAGGATATAGTAGTGGTAGTATAGATATAGAGTCGTGAGAGAGTAGAGGGTGTTATACAGAAGAGGGTGGAGGAGATAGAGCGACGTCACAAAGTAAAGCGGAAGAGGACGCGGATGGGTAATGCGGGGGAGAGAGAGAGAGAGAGAATGCCAGGACCGATTGCGCGAGCGAGTGCCCGACCTGTATAGGTACGACGACACCTAGATGTATATAGGGTCGCTTGATTGGAGAACACACTAAAATGTATTCATGTATGCATATGAATTCCGGCGTCGTTCTACTCCTTGTCGTCGTCGTCGTCGTGGTCGTTGTAGGGATGCGCTGCTGAGAGAGGACGACTTCGAGATAGTCACTTGAGACTATTGGATGAGACCAAAACGGATAGAAGGGCCTCGTGGCTGAGGGAGGGAAGACGAGAGAAGAGAAGAGAGAGAGAGAGAGTCAAGTGGCGAAGGGAGATTGCGCTTATATAATATTGTTTATGTGTATATACAGCAAGACTTGCATTTATTTCTTATGGATGCTTGTGATGGGGAAACATCTTAATTGGACGCTCAACGCTCCTTTCCTCTTTCATCGTCCTCCCACCCCTTTCATCTTGAGCAAGCTCAACTTCTCAACCGCTGCTGCAATCTCAGCCACCTACAGGCTTTCCCGAGCCTTTTTATTCAGCCCCTACTGATCTCTCGCAATCGAACGTGTTTAACTATACCTATCTCCTAAGCTACTGCTACTGCTGCTATTGCTCTGAGCTTTAAGCAAACTTTAAAAATCGAAGCTTTCCCGCAGCGACTATAATCCGAAAGAAAAGCAATCCACGAGATTTCCCCCACCCCTCCCCCTTCCCCACCCTCACGCTAAGCTTTGAGGATTGAGCTTTGGAATGTTGAAAAATAGTCTATACGATGAGGAAAAAAATGTTGAGAAGAGGGATAGCGTCTGGTTTATTCGGCCTCGGTCTTTACTTCCTCTGCTGCTGGTAGACATTGAAAACTAAGCGGACCTCAGACGTTTTAAAATGACTAGCAATAAATGCAAGCCTAGTCTCTATCTTTTCTCTCTCCCTCTCTATTACCACAAATAGGGGTACATCTATAGTTTTGCTGCATCTCTCGATATTATACGTAAAAGCTTCTCCGCGAGATAAAATTGATGTTTTTTAATTTAATTTTTTTTGGTTACTAGCATTTTAAAAACTTTAAAAGCATATTTTGCGAATGAAGCTTTTTTCAAATATCTTTTTAATTCAAGAATAAAAATTGAAATACTAAATTAGTAGTCTAAAGGATGTTATTATATTGAAATTCTATCCAGTCCCCTTTTAGACACCCATAGCTTCAAGACTTGTTTCTCGGTAAAATTAAAATTTAAAAGCTAAGCCTGTATAGGGGAGAGCGGGGCTAGTTACGGCATGGGAGGCAGGTTAGCCGATCGCTTATAACTTTTTATTGAAACCATCTATTGCGATGAAACCTTCGCGTACTTATGTGTATTAGAGTTACGCATTTTTGCCCACAGGTTTCACCTGCATTCCTTACCTTGCAACAGAGAAAGAGACACCTTTTTCACTTTTTCACAGTCAAAATTGAATGTTTATTTTTTCGAAAATCTCAAATAAGTTTTTTTCAACGCGTTTAAAGTTAATTAAATATATACCTCGTTTTGAAGCTCCTTATTCTCGATTAAATCGAAAAAAATTTATTTTAGATCTTTGCTCCAGAACATTCACATGGGATGATTAAGTGTTAATTGAGGGCCCGGGGCAGGTTGGTCGAAATTACTCGGGGTAAACCTACTTTTGGCAAAAATCTTCCAAACTTTGGGATTTACATTAAAATATTGAGCAACATTATTTTATTAAAAGGTTGACTTTACTTCAACTTCTAAAACACAATTTTTTGAAATTTGACCATTTTTGTCCTTGGAATCAGACTAGGGGTGTGCGAGTACTCGAAATTTCGATCTACTCGGTAAAAAAACTCGACTCGAAAAGTCGAGCCGAGCCGAGTACTCGACTTTTCGAGTTTTTTCGAGTTACTCGACTTTTTCGAGTAGCTCGATTT